>CAUYUJ010014240.1:111100-155120 GCA_963575745.1 Prorocentrum cordatum | reverse complement strand
GTGGGTGGGTGTCCAGTCAAGGTCTATACCATACGTGTTTTTCTTACATGAATCGCCTTCTCCTCCTTCTCTACCCCTCCTCCTGCTGATCTCGCCCCCTCCTTCCTCATTCCTCATCCCTCCTCCTCCTCCTCCTTTCATCCGCTTCTTCTTCCTCCCTCGGAGGAGGAAGAGGAAGAGGAGTAGGAGGAGCAGGAGGAGAGGAGAAGGAGGAGGAGGAGGAGGAGGAGTAGGAGGAGGAGGAGAAGGAGGATGAGGAGGATTAGGATAAGGAGAAACAGCAACAACAGGAGAAGGAAGAGGACGAGGAGGAGGAGGAGGAGGAGGAGGAGGAGGATGAGGAGAAGGACGGAGGACGAGGACGAGGAGGAGGAGGAGGAGGAGGAGGAGGGGGATGAGGGGGAGGAAGGAAAGGAGGAGCGACAGGTGGGGGGACGGCGAGAAAGGTGGGTTGAACGAGGAGGGAGGGGGCGGTGGAGCAGTGAAACGGTGGAGGAGTTTTTTTGTTGTTTCATTTTTGTTGGTATTGTTTGCTTGGTTTTCATTTATTTCATGTGTTTTTTTGTTGTCCACCCGTCCGTCTTGTTTTTTTTGTTGGGGGGGGGGGGGGGGGTACATGTTTTTTTTGTTGTTGTTTCCCACCGCACACAGAAGGAATCCATATATATATATATATATATGCACTTCCTCCACAAAAGGTAATATATGTGTACCCCCCCTCCCCTCTTCCTCTCCTCCCCTCCCCTCCCGTCTCCTCCCCTCGGCTCCCCTCTCTTTGTCTCCCCTCCTCCTCCTCCTCCTCCTCCCCCTCCTCCTTCTGTTCCTCCTCCTCCTCCTCCTCCTTCTCACTGGGAGGAGGAGGGAATCTTTGTATACACCCCTCCCCCTCTTCTCCTCTTCACCTCCCCTCCCTTCCCCTCCCCCCTTCCTCCCCCTTCCTTGCTAGGAAGAGGAGCAGGGGGTTAGCAGGGAGGATTGAAGGGGCATGAGGGGGAGGAGAGGGGGA
Organism: Prorocentrum cordatum; assembly: GCA_963575745.1. NCBI lineage: Eukaryota > Dinophyceae > Prorocentrales > Prorocentraceae > Prorocentrum > Prorocentrum cordatum. The sequence continues at coordinate 154,114 of CAUYUJ010014240.1, read as the reverse complement.
GGATGAGGAGGAGGAGGTGGAGGATGAGGAGGCGGAGGAGGAGGAGGAGGAGGAGGAGATGGAGAAGGAGGAGGATGAGGAGGATGATGATGAGGATGATGATGAGGCTGATCATGATGAGGAGGATAATGCTGAGGAGGAGGAGGAGGAGGACTGAAGTGGGGTTCTGCGGTGCGGATTGCTGCTGCCGCTGCTGCTGCTGTTGCTGTTGTTGTTGTGGTTGTTGTTGTTGTTGTGGTTGTGGTTGTGGTTGTGGTTGTGGTTGTGGTTGTGGTTGTTGTTGTTGTTGTTGTTGTTGTTGTGGTTGTGGTTGTTGTTGTTGTTGTTGTTGTTGTTGTTGTTGTGGTTGTTGTGGTTGTGGTTGTGGTTGTTGTTGAACATTATTACTTCTAAAGAATAATTATTGTTGGGGCCCCTGGTGCACGACCCCCCCGCCGCGCCTAGGCCGCAGCCACGTTTTCATCATTTTCGTGAGGAAGTCTCAGGCAAAACGGGTTGGTCCGGATCCGGTTGTGTTGTTACGATCGGTTTTCCCTTGCAAAAAATAAGCTAAAGTGGACATTTCTTGTTCTAACATTTCCAAACTTCAAGAATCCCTTGCAAAAAATAAGGTAAAGTGGACACTCGCGCGCGCAAGACGAAATCCTTCCAAAACCTTAGTTCTCGTAGCGATTTTAACATAAAAACATCAAAAAAACAATGGTTTTTCAAAAAAAAAAAAAATGTCAAAATTTCATCCCGCGCGCTCTTGCGGATTCGTAGGAAACCCAACACTTTTTAAACATTTCTGTCAAACGGGCTTTTGCGAGCAACTTTTTCGAACTTCTGCAACAACGGTTGCGCACCTGCCAGGGCCATCATCCCTGTCAAATAATACCCTGCGGGACACCTTCGTTTTTTCTTCGCGCGCGCACGCCGTCGTCGTCGGCCGCGGGGCCCCGAATAGTAGCCACGGTCGTCCGCATGCCACGAAGTGAAGTGTCCGAACGTCATAGGGCGGGAAGCTGGGTGTGGGTGGTGGCGAAGAGTCGTTTGGAAATTTGGTAGAGCTTGAACCGGCCCCCCCACAAAGTGGGGGTATTGCCCGCCTCCGATGAAAACCCTGGCACTGGTGAGAACGGTGTGTCCCCACGTGCTAGTAATTGTTGTTGAGCATTATTCCTTCTAAAGAATTATTATTGTTGGGACCCCTGGTGCGCGACCTCTGCGCCGCGCCTAGGCCGCAGCTACATTTTCATCATTTTTCGCGAAAGCTTCAGAAAAGTGGATGAGCTCCGGATCCGGTTTTTTGTTGACGCTCGTTTTCCCCTGCAAAAAACAATAAAAAATGAAAATTCTTGTTTTTACTTGATCAAATTGCAAGAATCCCTTGCAAAAAATAAGGTAAAGTGGACATTCGTGCGCGCAAGACGAAATCCTTCCAAAATCTTAGGTTTCGTAACGATTTTAACATAAAAACATCAAAAACCCAATGGTTTTCTCAGAAAAAATTGTCAAAATGTCCTTCCGCGCGCTCTTGCGGATTCCTAGGAAAACCACCAGATTTTAAACATTTCTGTTAAAAGGGCCTTTGCGAGGAACCTTTTCAGGTGCTTCGACCTTCTGCAACAACGGTTGCGAGCCTACGAGGGCCACCATCCCTTGCAAAAAATGACACGAAGTGCACATGCGCGCGGCCGCCGCGCGCGCGTGCCGAAATCCTGCCAAACATATGTGATTTCAATAATTTCAAGATGCGATGTTCCGAAAACATATGCAAACGCAAGACTTTCTCATCCGAAAAATATCAAAATCCACCCGCGGGCTCTTCATGAATCTTTAAAACCCAAGATGGCCCCCAGAGGCGCTCAAGATGGCCCCAAGAGGCGCCCATGAGGCCGCAAGAGGCGCCCAAGATGGTCCCAAGAGGCCCCAAGAGGACTCCAAGAGGCCCCCAAGAGGTTCCAAAGAGGCTCCAAGTTGGCTCCAAGAGGCCCCCAAGCTGGCCCCAGGAGGCGTCCAAGCGGCTCCAAGAGTCCTCCGGGAGGATCCAATAAGCCCCCAAGAGGCCCCAACATGCTTTCAAGAAGCCCCCCAAAGCCTCTCAAGAGGACCCCATGCGGCGCCAGGAGGCTTCCCCCCTTCCCCAAGAGGAACCCCAGCGGCCCCAGGAGGCTTCCCCCCTTCCTCTCACGCTCATATCCGTAGCCATCTCGGATCAAGGTATCGCCTGTGTTCTTGGATCATGGCTTTGACGGCGAAAGACCTTCACGAGCAGTATGGCCCTGAGCTGTCGCGGCCTCCCTTGGCCGACTGCGAGAGTGCGTATTATTTGCATCAGGCGCTCCGGGCAAAGGGTATCAATGCTAGTCACCAGGAGTGCAAGACTTGGTGGGCCAAGTATCGGGTTGTGACTGGCACGGTCAGTATTTCTAGCGCCAAGGAGCTGGAGGAGCAGCACGGCTCTGCCATCCGCCACCTGGGCATTGAGTATAATACCGCTTTCAAATTATGCCGGGCGCTCCGACAGTTGGATCCAACACTGTATGTGCCAGATAGGGTCGCAACGGCGTGGCTACTGCAGTATTCATCCAAAGACACGCTTGTCCAAGTGCAGAACGCTGGCCACTTGGAGACCTGGAATGGAGAACGTATTCGCAAAGACATGCCCGAGGGGACCACTGACGGGGCCGTCTTGAAGCAGTGGCTCCTGGGACATTTATCTGTATCTGCTAACGCCAGGGTATGCCAGAAGTGGCTCAGCACGGAGTGGGGCGCCAAGGGGGCATTGAACACTGCCCGAGCTGTGGAGGAATGTATGGGCGAGCGTCTTCGACTCAATCAGTATCGGGAGAGCTTCGCCGACGAGGCCGCTGCGGAGGTCCTCTCGCAGCTTCTCTCGGAGAGCGATCCTGGTGGTGGTTGCCCGTATGGCGGTCGTATGGTCAGAGCGACGAGCTTCCGAACATGCTCGATTACCAGGCCTTGCCACCGCAGGTCCACAACGTGCTCGCGGTAGCACTGCCGTATGCAAGCACCGGCCTTCCCGCCAGCAGGCGTATCGGCAATCTCATTGGGCATCTGGGACCGCACGGGTATCAGCCAGGCCCGCACGTGTATCAGCCAGGCAGCCGGGCACCCTCGCGCCCGCTCCGCGCCATCGCAGACGACGATGCGTCGCGCCTTTAGTATGCTTCTGGATGCGAAGACCATTCGGTTGAGTATACCCCTACGTGTGACTGGACCTGTTTGCGAAAGCAGGAGAAAGTATGGCACCCCTTTGTGTCCAGAGCCGCGCCGTCTGCGTTCTTCCTTTCTCGCTTCTCTCCTTTCCTTCTTGTCCTGCTCCTCCTCCCCCTCTTGCGCCTTGGAGCCGTATTGGAACTGTCGATGGCCATCTCCCTTTCTCCCTCGCACGTCTGCTTGTACATACGTATAATTTCAGAACTTACCGTGCATGCGATCGTTTACAACATGGTGGACCGTGCGTATGTCACGAACCTTGTATACATGTGTTTCTCTCCCTCCGTCTGGCTGTGCACGCGCGCGTTGGGCACTGAGAGATAGGATCATAGCGCCATGAGTCTATGAGCAATGCATGCGTCATCCTTGGGACTGTATAACATCAGTGTAACACATGTACTTCTGTAATCGCATCCCCACGAATTTGCCCCAAAAATGTGACCAACTATCTTGGCACTGCGTACATCTCACGTGTACCGTGTACCACATCATATGTAACAGATGTGATCAACCTCTGTGGGTGTGTACCCCACGCCAGTGTAGTAGCCAGGGTCGTCCGCACGCCACGAAGTGAAGTGTCCCAACGTCATAGGGCGGGAAGCTGGGTGTGGGTGGTCTCGAAAAGTCGTTGCATTGGACCTAATCCTGGTAGAGCTCTTGCAACACGGAACAACCCCACGAAACGTGGGGGTGACTGGCTGGTTGTCGCAAGAAAACCCTGGCATGGGGAGAAACACCTGCGCGTCCTTCGGGTAAAAGATGTGTATGTCTTTGTATATGATTGTTGGCTGTTATGTGCGTTGTTGTTGTTGTTGTTGTTGTTTCTATACTATCAATTATATTGTTATCCATGAGTAATAGTTCCGAATCCAACTCCTGTCCGGTCCCATAGACCATGCATTTATTTTTTAATTGAAGTGCTTCCCCCGGGGCTCGCACCCGGTTTTTTATCAGGGAGAGTCACGGGGCTCAATCTGCGTTGTCGGCCCCCGGTTTACAACAACAGCGGCTCCCGCCAGATACTTCGCACAATTTAGTTCAAAATCGCGCTCTCGCGCGGGACTTCCTCACAATGTGTATTCGGATCGTGCTCTCGCGTGGGACTTCCTCGCAATTCATTTAATCGCTTCGCTCATTCCGCCGGCCCTCGAGCGCTCTATGGGGCCTCTTTGAAGCCTCTTGGGGGCCTCTTTGGGGCCTCTTGGGGGCCTCTTGGGGGCCTCTTGGGGGTCTCTTGGGGCTCCTTGGCGGCGTCTTGGGGCCCCCTTGGGCCTCTTGGGGGGCTCTTGAGGGCCTCTTGGGGCGGGGTAGTCGAGTGCACCCCCCTCGGAGGCCACAATCCTCGTGAGGGGTGTAGAAAAAAGGCCTTCAAAACCATCTCTGAGTAGACCTTCCCTGGCTGCGGTCGGGGTGCTTTTCGCCGGGGGACCCCCAGGGGCCGCCCCGCGCGCGCGAACTAGAATAATTGTTAACCAGTTACGGAGATCTTAGCACGCCTCTGGCCCTCGTGCTCTCGCGTGAGACGTCCTCGCAATTTATTCAAACGATGCGCCCTCGGCGCTCAGGAATCACGCTCTCGATTTGGCTTCTCTCACGATTTCCTTGGGAATTGAGCTATCGCTCGAGACTTCCTTGCGATTCACGCAGGGGGCACGCTTCAGCAACCCGCCTGCTCGACCTGGTCGCCTGGGCCCGCCTTGCCGACCTGCCCGCTATGGGTCTGCCCACCCGATCTGCCCGTCTGGTTCTACCACTTGTTTTCTGTTCCTTGCCCCCCTGCTGCTAATTTCTCTCGTGCTCCATTCTCCTCCCTCCCCCTTCCACCTGTCTTCTCTTCCCTTGTTCTAGGGGCGGCACCAAATGCGTGGTTGCGGTTGTGGTTGTGGTTGTGATCGTAGCTGTTGTTGTGGTTGTGGTTGTGATGGTTGTTGTTGTGGTTGTGGTTGTGGTTGTGGTTGTGGTTGTTGTTGTTGTTGTTGTTGTTGTTGTTGTTGTCGTTGTTGCCGTTAAGGTTATTGCTGTTACCGTTGCTGCTGCTTCTGATGTTGATGTCGTTGTCGTTGTCGTTGTGGTTATCGTTGTCGTTGTCGTTGTCGTGGTCGTCGTCGTCGTCGTCGTCGTCGTCGTTGTCGTCGTCGTTGTGGTTGTTGTTGTTCCCCATATCCTAAGGATTGGGGTTCTTGTTATTACTCTGACGCCTCCCACTCCTCCTCCTTCCTCCCGCCTCCCGCCTCCCTCCTCCCACTGATAATCACCAGATAAGATAAGACATGATATAAGATAAGCTAAGACAAGATAAGAGATTTCAAGATAAGATAAGATAGAGGGTAATAAAGGTAAGATAAGATAAGACTCGATAAGAAAAGATGAGACTCACTCTCACTCAGACTCACTCACAGTCACATTCACTCACACTCACACTCTCTCATGATCACAAAACGCTGCCAGGGGCATCATTTGGGAGCCCCAAGGGGGAGCCACCCTGGCTGATCTCACGAGCCCGTTCGCGCCGATTGTGGTGGGACGCCTCAGCTAGAATGCAGTTGAGAGTCCCCACACCCACCCACAACACATCTTGTACTCTCTTGAGAGCCTCATGGATCGCCAACAACGCTTCTGACAGGAGCGCATCATTTGGGCCAGCCCCACAAGCGGGGAGGCCACCCCATCGGCTCGATCTCACGAGCCCGTTCGCGCCGAGTTTGGTGGGACGCCTCAGCTAGAATTGCCGTTTGGCGTCCCCCAACATGTATCTCTTGAGAGCCTCATGGTCGCAAAACGCTGCCAGGGGCATCACTTGGGAGCCCCAAGGGGGAGCCACCCTGGCTGATCTCACGAGCCCGTTCGCGCCGATTTTGGTGGGACGCCCCAGCTAGAATTGCCGTTTGGCCTCCCCAACATGTATCTCTTGAGAGCCTCATGGTCACAAAACGCTGCCAGGGGCATCATTTGGGAGCCCCAAGGGGGAGCCACCCTGGCTGATCTCACGAGCCCGTTCGCGCCGATTTTGGTGGGACGTCTCAGCTAGACTTGCCGTTTGGCGCCCCCAACATGTATTTGGGGCTCACGTCCGTTTCCCGCACAAAACCAGCCTGCCAGGGAATTTCATTTGGCGGGCACCCAGAGGGGGAGCAAACCCGATGATAAGCAAACCGAGCCCGTTCGCGCCGATTTTGGTGGGACGTCTCAGCTAGACTTGCCGTTTGGCGCCCCCAACATGTATCTCTTGAGAGCCTCATGGTCGCAAAACGCTGCCAGGGGCATCATTTGGGAGCCCCAGGGGGGGTCCACCAGGGGCTTCATAGTCACCAAGCGCTGCCAGGGGCAGCATTTTGGCTTCCCAAAGAGGAGTCGACCCGGGCCTCATGGTCGCCAGACACTGCCAGGGGCACCGCTGGGATTCAGACTCGCACCCAGACTCACTCATACACAAGCTCACTCACACTCAGATTCATTTCTTCAGAGTCCGGCACACACAGACGTACCCATACTCAGACTCACCCACACTCAGGCTCACCTAACCCAGACTCCGTCAGAAGCCAGTAGCGAAGAGAGCAGAGAGGAGAGAGAGAGAGAGAGAGAGAGAGAGAGAGAGAGAGAGAGAGAGAGAGAGAGAGAGAGAGAGAGAGAGAGAGAGAGAGAGCGAGAGACGAGAGAGAGAGAGAGAGAGAGAGCAGAGAGAGAGAGAGAGAGAGAGAGAGCGGGAGAGAGCGAGGGAGAGCGAGAGAGAGCGAGAGAGAGAGGACGAGACGTGAAGAGACGAGAGATTGAGACGAGAGAGCAGAAGAGAGAGAGATGAGAGAGATGAGAGACGAGAGATGAGAGAAGAGAGAGGAAGAGAGAGAGGAGAAAGAGAGGCGCGCGAGCGCGAGCGCCCCCCTGAGCGCGAGCGCGAAGCAGAAGAGCGCAGAGCGAGAGAGAGAGAGAGAGAGAGAGAGAGAGCGAGCGAGCGAGCGAGCGAGCGAGCGAGAGAGAGAGAGAGAGAGAGAGAGAGAGAGAGAGAGCGAGGAAGAGAGAGAGCGGACAAGTAGGCGGACCAGGGTCCGTCCGCGAGGCGCACTGCGGTGCGACAACTCGCAAAGCACTGTTAGCGGCGGTGCAGCCTTAAGATACGAGGGCGGGCAACAGGCCCCCTCCCCCGGCGCATTGCGTCTGAAGCTACGGACGGCGGACAGACTGTGAAGATCTCACCTGTCAGACCGCGTGAAGAAAAAGGCACCAACGCGAGTGGCGACGTGAAGAACGTGGCTAAGGCGGCTTGGCGGACCGCCGGTTGGGCGCTTGGCCGCTGCGCGGCGCGCAGAGACGGGGCACCCCCCGCCCCCGCGCCCAGGCCCCGTGGACGCGGTGCCTCGCGGTCGCACGGGCTGGCGAAAAGAGAAAAGGTGCACCAGCTGGGAGCCGTATGGCCCAGCACAGTGCGCACGGGCCGAGAACCCCAACAGAAGCGGCAAAAGCTAGCCGACAGCACAGCGGCACCAGCCACTGCCAGCTAACCTTTAGCCCCCATTGGCGGACCTCGAAAGTGACAGAGCCCGCGGCCAGGCGGCGGACGGCAGAGGGGTGCCAGACGCGCTGAGGAAAAGGTGCACCAGCTGGGAGCCGTATAGCCCAGCACAGAGCGCACAGAGACAGAGTCCGCGACCAAGCGGCGGACGGCAGAGGGCGCCAGACGCGCTGAGGAAAAGGTGCACATGCTGGGAGCCGTATGGCCCAGCATGCTCACAGGCAGAGACAGTGCGAGGGTGCAGAGGAGGCCCTCGCAGCGGATGCACCCGCTACGACATGGCGGACAAGACATGGCGTGATGGCTCGGGTGCGTGGGGTGGGGCTGAAGCCGCCACCCCCGCCAGCAGGCGCGGCGCACCAGGGAACAGCGCCCGGGTGAACAAGGCAGGACGCGCACTTGCGGCGAGGGCGAGGCCGTACCACGCTGGTCAGGATGAGGGCAAAGTGAATGAGAAGCCCCAGCGTTCTTCGCTATTGAAAAGTACAACGCATTTTGTCCCACCTGTTTGCTCTGAAAGCCAAGCAGTAGATAACGAAGGTGGCCGGCCGGGTTAACGTCACCACATTCAGGAAGGAGGAACAACAAATGCATATATACTGCGTGTGAAGAGTACGCACCAACGACCGAACAACAGGCTTACCAGAAACAAGTATAAACGCAAGACTGGCACATACAAACAACATGCTGGCCGAACCACGCTGGTCAGGATGAGGGCAAAGTGAATGAGAAGCCTCAGCGGTCTTCAAAAGCGTCGGACCACGTGAGAAACTGAAGAAGGAAAACAGTATCAGTGCGCAGACGCTTGAGAGTGGCGCGGTGGATGAGGCCTGCTGTGCGGCCGTGCGGGAGGCCGAGGGCCGCGTCCACGCAGGTTAGGAGCATGTCCGAAATGCGGGCCAGAGTCGGGCGGGGGCCAGGAGCTCTCAGACTCCATAGGCGGAGCTCGATGCATCGGTGGGCAGTCGGCTGCGCGTCGGCCTTTCTCGGTCCGTCGTACTGTGGTCCAGCTTCGCGGAACCAGCGGGTGTGCCTAGCGGGGCGGCGGTCGGGGACCGCCACAAGAGGCGGCAGGTACGCGGCCAACACCCATGACAAGAGGACCCGCTTGGCCCGGCGGAGCGCAGGAGCCGGAGCATCCTGGTAGGGTGGCTCCTCCTGGGCCTGCGCGGCGTCCCCGCCGCCCCCCTCGGCGGCTGCTGCGGCCTTGCGTTTGGCTCTCAGCCTCCTCAGCCTCCTCCTGTCGGAGCGCTCCTCAGCCTCCAGTCGTTGGAGCAGGTCCTGCTCCATCAGGTGCGACAGCGTCTCCGCGACCTCTCGCAGCGTGTCCGCACCATGGAGATTTCGGCCGCTAGGGTCGGCGTCCTGCATCCCTGCTGCCGTGCTACCAGGTTGTGGCGGGGAGGCCACCCCAGGGCTCAAGGCAGCGTGGGGGCCGATGGCAGGACTGGCAGGCGTGGTGCCCATGGGCGGGGGCTGAACGCGCGCCCGCTGGCGTGCTACCACACGGTAGTGGCCGGGCCCCGGGGAAGCACATCATAAGCTTTGAACGGCAGTCGCCGTGGGCGGCCGATGCACAGGAGTACGACCAGGGCGTCGGTGCATGTGAAGGGCGGTCCCTACATGAAGCAGCCCCCGCTGGCGTGCTACCAGGTTTTGGCAGGGGGTTCGGCTCGAGGCTCGAGGCAGTATGGGGGCTGGTGCCAGGGCGGCCCTGGGCGGCCGTCTGGTGGCCTAGAGGGCGTCTGCGGTCGCCGTCGCCGCCGCGCTGTCGGCGTCGCCGCCGCGCTGTAGCTGCGCTCCGTCGCCGCCATTCGTCGCGGAAGCCGGTAAATAAGTAGTACATGACGTACGTGGCGCACAGGGTGGCCCACGTGGGCGGTGACACCACGATGTACCACTCGATGACCTCCAACCACACACGCTCCACGAAAGCTGCTGTGTAGGCCGACGTAGGTGCCATCTTTGGTGCCGCCGCGGACGACTCAGGGCGTGCTGAATCTGGCAGGGTTGGCGTGAGAGTTGTCGTCGGCGATGACGTCTCGGCAGCGCTCAGTGCCGGCGTTGGTGCTGGTGTCAACGTTGGTGCCCGCGTAGGCGTGGGCGTGGGTGCTGCCGCTGGCAGTGCTGGTGTCGAAGCTTTGGACGATGCTGCCATGGATGCGAGCGTCGATGCAGACGGCGGAGTTGGCGTAGATGCTGGCTGCAACTCTGGCGTGGGTACCGGCGTAGGCGCGGGCGTGGGGGGTGACGCTGGCGGTGCTGGCGTCGGAGCTGTCGTCGGTGCTGGCCTCACTGTTGACGTCGGGGTGGGTGTCGGGTCTGACGTCGCTGCTGCCTGTGACTTTGGCTTTGGTGCCGGCGTGGTGGGGGCGGCCGCTGGCGCTGGAGGTGCTGGTGTCAGAACTGTCGTCAGTGCTGGCGTCGGTGCGGGCTTCGACAGGGACGTCGGAACTGGACCACGACGCGGTCGCCAGACAAGTCGATGGTTGTGCCGATGTATCCACGCAGAGGGCTGGTCGGTGCGGTGATCTCGACCTGTACCCCGAGGAAGAGGCCGTCGTCGTCACCGTCATCGCGTGAGCCACCGAGGCCTTCGTCGTGGCCAGCCGTGTTGTCCGTCTGATCGCGGCTGCTGGCGGCAGGCAGCGAGGCCGACTTGCAGGGTGCCGCCGCTGTGTCGTCAGGACGCCGTGCCGCCATACTGCTGCAACTTGTGTACGCTGCGGGGGCAGGCTGGGGGGCCTGGATTGGCGCCCTCGTGAGTATGCCTGTACTGGTGGGCAGCACCTCGGCACGCAGCGGAGGTGCTGGGACGGTCAAACTGGAACCGCGGAGGTGGGCAGTGTCACCAGTAGGCAGCGTGACGGTCCAGAGGCCTGGGTACTCCCTGGACGGCCCTCGTACGATGCCTCGGAGGCCGTTGATGGGGTTGTGGGCCTGGCCTTGTACGATAACCTCGGTGCCGGCGTGGAGCCGCGGTGGGATCCGAGCTGCCAAGCGACGGTTGACGGTTCGGAGGTAACCGATGGTGGCTGGTTGTGGTCCGAGGTAGCGCTCGAGGTGCTCCCGTACAGTCACAGTGCTAGTGCTGGGAGTGCTAGTGCTAACACGCGAGGTTGCGAGGGAGCCAGGATCCAGGGCAGGCGTGTGAGCATGTGAGACGGCCGAGGCAGGCCCCGCTGCCATGCTACCAGGTTGTGGCGGGGAGGTCACCCCTGGGCTCGAGGCAGCGTGGGGAACGATGACAGAAACGGCAGGCGTAGTGCCATGCGGGGGGGCTGAAGCCGCCCCCGCTGGCGTGCTACCAGGTTTTGGCGGGAGGGTCGACTCGAGGCTTGAGGCCGTGTGGGGGCCGATGACAGGAATGGCAGGCGTGGTGCCATGCGGGGGGGCTGAAGCCGCCCCCACTGGCGTGCCCCCAGGTTTTGGCAGGGGGGTCGGCTCGAGGCTCGAGGCAGTGTGGGGGCTGATGCCAGGGCGGCCCTGGGCGGCCGTCTGGTGGCCTAGAGGGCGTCTGCGGTCGACGTCGCCGCCGCGCTGTCGGCGTCGGCGCCGCGCTGTAGCTGCGCTCCGTCGCCGCCACTCGTCGCGGAAGCCGATGAAGAAGTAGTACATGACGTACGTGGCGCACAGGGTGGCCCACGTGGACGGTGACACCACGTTGTACCACTCGATGACCTCCAACCACACACGCTCCACGAACGCTGCCGGGTAGGCCGACGTGGGTGCCACCTTTGGTGCCGCCGCGGACGACTCAGGGCGTGCTGAATCTGGCAGGGTTGGCGTGAGAGTTGTCGTCGGCGATGACGTCTCGGCTGCGCTCGGTGCCGGCGTTGGTGCTGGTGTCAACGTTGGTGCCCGCGTAGGCGTGGGCGTGGGAGCTGCCGCTGGCAGTGCTGGTGTCAAAGCTATGGGCGATGCTGCCATGGATGCGAGCGTCGATGCAGACGGCGGAGTTGGCGTAGATGCTGGCTGCAACTCTGGCGTGGGTACCGGCGTAGTCGTCGATGTTGTCGTCGATGCAGACAGTGCCGCAGACGAAAAAATCGACGAGGCAGGCGTGTCCTGACAAGACATGGCGGTCCCACTAGCGTAGGGTGCGCCTGAAGACGGCACCCGCGCCAGCGGCCCTAAGCGAGGCGTCAGGACAGTGTATGGTTGAGGGCTCGTCGAGGCTGGCGTCGATGCGGTCGTCGGTGCTGACGTCGCTGTTGGGGTCGATGCGGGCCGTGGCGCAGGCGTAGGTGTCGACGTGGCGGACGTGATACGGCGTGGTATGGCGGCCCCAATAGCCGTGGGTGTGCCTGATGGTGTCGATCTCGTCGTCAATGCCGCTGTCGGTGCCGACGATACTGAGGCCGATCCTGTCGTCAATGCTGGCGTCGGTGCGGACGTGGGCACGGGAGCCATGGCCGTGTATGCCACCGTGGATGTAGTCATGAGTGCTATCGTGGATACCGCTGTGAAGGCCGTGTGGGGGACTGCCGTAGGTGCCACCGTGGGTGGCAACGTTGGTGCCGCCGCCGGCGAGTCTGCCACTGCTGACGTCGAAGGCGGTCGCCCGAAAGCTGTCGCTGCCGATGCGGACGTCCCAGCTGCCGTCCGTGGTGGCGTCGATGTAGTCGTCGGCGCAGATAGTGACACAGACGATACGGGCGACGAGGCGGACGTGGCATGACATGACATGGCGGCCCCGCTAGCGGAGAGTGCGCCTGAAGGCTCCACTCCCGCCCGCGGCCATGGACGAGGCGTCAGAGCAGTGACTGGCTGAGGACTCATCGAGGCTAGCCTCGATGCGGCCGTCGGTGCTGTCGTTGATGTGGACGTGGGCGCCTCAATGGATGCGGTGGTCGGCGGTGCTAGCCTAGGGACACCCAGGGTCGTCGGCGGGGTGGGATAAATAGTGGTTGGTGCCGCTGGCGGTGCTGGCATAGGAGCTGTCATCGGTGCTGGTTTCGATGGAGACGCCGGAGCTGGCGTCGATGCGGCCAGCAACTCTGGCGTAGGTACCGGCGTAGGCGCAGGCATGGGTGTTGACGCTGGCGGTGCTGTCGTAGGGGCTGGCGTCGGTGCTGGCCTCGATACGGACGTCGGAGCTGGCGTCGAAGCTGGCTGCAACTCTGTGAGACGATGATGCCGAGGAGAGGTCTGTAGGTCACCAGGCTTCGGCGGGCCTGAAGGCGCCGCCGAGCGAGTGGCCATACAGGTAGCGCAGGAGTGGCTGTTTGTGGTACTGACGTCTCTTGCGGCCGTCGGAGATGTCGCTGGCAGTACTGGCGTCGCTGCCGTCGATGCTGACGTCGGAGCCGCCGCTGGCAGTGGTGGCGTCGCTGCCGTCGATGCTACCGTCGGAGCCGGCGATGCTATCGACGCCGCCGTCGGAGTCTGTGATGCTAGCGGTGCTGCCGTCGGAGCCGTCCTCGCCGCCGTCAATGCTGCCGTCGGGGTCAGCGAAACTGTGGTCGCATCTGCCGTCGGTGGGAGCGTCGGTGCTGACCTCGGCGCCGGCGCCGGTAATGAGTCGTCAAGGTCGTCGTGGTCGTCATCGTCTCCTCCTCCTCCTGCGGGGCGGGGTGAGGGAGGGGGCGAGGGTGGTGCCGAATCCGTACCACTCGCTGGCGTCGATGCTGACTGCAGCGCCGCCGTCAGAGCTGGCGTCGATGCTGTCTGCGGACCGACGGCGCCGAGAACGACGCCGAAGGTGGAGCCGAGGCCGTGCCCGAAGTTCAGCAAGATAATGCCGATGAAGTTGAGAGCGGTGCCTACGTTGCCGCGGGAGCGCTCTCGGGGGGAGGTTGGGGGCCGACTGCTTGTCACGCACGGCGCGACGACGGCAGGCGTGGGAACAGCCCGACCGCACTCAGCACCGTCACCCTCAGCAGTCGGGGGCCCGACCCCCCCTGGATACCTGGCCGTACCGAGGTGTGCAGGTGCTGGACGGAGTCGTCTGCGTTGGCGTCGGTGCCTGGTAGGTGAGCGCGGAGGTCGGCTCGGTAGGCGCGCAGCTCGGCGCGCAGGTGAAACACGTCATGCCCAAGTATACGTAGATCTTCGTGAAGATCCGCACGCGGCACGTGTGGGGCGTGCCCAGGTGGTACTGGGAGGTCGCGCCCGTGCAGGACGGGCACGCGGAAGACAAGGTCCTGGTGCCTATGTACAGTACCATGGCCAGGCAGCTCAGGTAGTACAGCATGGTGAGACGTGAAAGTGCGGTGGCGGCCTGGCGCAGACAGGGGGGCCATGGCGGCGGTCGCACTGAGGAGAGGTGACGCGAATCAGTAGGGTCCTGCTGGGACCCCTCCGGTCTCGCGAGGCCTGGGAGTCTGGCTCCGAGGCGGGGCGCTTCGCGTCGCGGCTGCGGTCTGAGTGCAGGGCGCTCTCGAGCCGAGACTTGAGCCAAAATGGCTACGGAGAGAGAGAGAGAGAGAGAGAGAGAGAGAGAGAGAGAGAGAGAGAGAGAGAGAGAGAGAGAGAGAGAGAGAGAGAGAGAGAGAGAGAGAGAGAGAGAGAGAGAGATAGATAGAGAGAGAGAGAGAGAGAGAGAGAGAGAGAGAGAGAGAGAGAGAGAGAGAGAGAGAAGAGAGAGAGAAAAGAGAGAGAGAGAGAGAGAGATGGAGAGAGAGAGGAGAGGAGAGAGAGAGAGAGAGAGAAGAGATAAGAGAAGGGGGAGAGGAGAGAGAGAGAGAAGAAGAAGATGAGTGCGAGAGAGAGAGAGAGAGAGAGAGAAAAAAAAAAAGAGAGAGAAAGAGAGAAAGAGAGAAAGAGAGAAAGACAGAAAGACAAGAGAGAGAGATAGAGAGTCAGAGAGACAATATAACACAATTGGATGGGTGGATGGATCAGGGATGGAGCGATGGCGCAAACATGGAGAGATCAAGCGTGGGAGAGATGCAGCGATGGCGCACATGCTTAAACACGCGCGCACATTTCTGCACATATGCCTGTTTTTTTCCCACACGCATGTTGTATACCATCCACACACATATTCACAGTCACGCATATATACGCATGCACGTTCATACACGTGTATACACCAGAGAGAGAGAGGGATAGAGTGGGAGATGGACTGCAACAGTAGACCTGGGATATGCATGATGCCATCTGCATCCGCTAAGGACATCGAATCACATGATCCAGAAGGAAACGGATCGAGAGAGACAGAGAGAGAGAGGGGGGGACAGGTTGCCGGACACCTCGCGTCATGAGTGGGTCAATGGACGTGGCAGGACGAACGTTCGTCGTGCCACGTCCATTGGCGCATTCCTATCATCCTCGTTCCTCTGCCCCTCCGACCCTCTGAGCGCCTGGGCCAGCGCCATCTTCGACGCCTTCGCGCAAGCTTCGCGTCGAGGACGCCTGCTGCTGTCCTCCATGGCTCCCTGGCGCTGGAGGATCGATCTCGTTCGTTCCCCTCCCCTTTCTCTCCTGCCCCCCCTCCTTTCCCTCCCCATCCGACCCTTCTCTCACTTCTGAGGGAAGGGGGGGGGGGGGGGGCGAAGGAGAGCGCCTGGCGCGAAGGGCTCCCCGCGCGGCGCGGCGCCCGAGCCAGGCGCCCGCGCGCGCGCGCAAGCACGCGCGCGCCAGGTGCCCCCGCGATCGGGGATTCTAGGGTCGATCGATCGGGGGGGGGCCCAGCCATGGGAACGATGCATTTCATATCATATGTATATATAGACACATATTGGCACATGTGTGCATATATGCACACACAGGGGGTATCCAAAAAAGCAAACAAGCATTATCCTCCGGGGGGCCCCCCCCCCCCACACACCCCCACCACGCGCACACACACACGCACCACAGCACCACACTAAAAAACAACGCACGCAACAACACACACACACGCACAAACACAACGGGCACGCAAACGCGCCACGCACACAACTAGAAACAGCACACGCACACACACACAGAAATAACCTACACACACACACACACGCACCACCACCACCACCACCACCGCCATCACCACCACCACCACACACGCGCACGCGCGCGCGCACACACACCCCTCCGAACCGCCGCCCCCCCTCGAGGGTGCCCGCGGCAGCCCCGCAGGGCGAGGCCGCGCGCTGCCCGCGACCCGACCCCAAGCGCGACTGCCAGAGGCCCCCCCCCAAAAAAAAAAACGCAGGCCGCTGCGGCCCGCCGGGGTGGGAAGGGTGGCCCCGCCGCCGCGCCGCTCCACGGCGGCCTTTCGGCTCGGCGGCGGGGCCCACGGGCCTGGCGGGCCGGCGCAGCGGCCATGGCATGAACCTCCCCCGCCTCCGCCGTAACCCCCCAAACCAAGGAATTAACATGTCATAGCGTAGCATATTATAGCGCACGCACACACGCGTTAGCGCGCAATTCTTATCAGCGCGATGACAAGGGCGAGGGCCAACCGCGCCTTCGATTGTCAAGGCCGGGCCCTGGCAATCGACGACATGGCCCCTGGCAATCACCTGCAGCTCGGTTTGGGAGATGCTGTGCGATCGTACAATGTCGTGCATCTGGAAAAATTGGAGTCATCTCGTAGGATCTGGAGGAATTGGAGTCACCCGACTAAATCAAAATCATACGACGACCTCAATTCAATCAAGGTCGTCGGATGTCTGGGCCAGCCGCCCGCCGATCCGCAACCTGGTCCCCGAGCCGGGCCATTGCGGGCATTCCGGCGGCGAAAGACTCCTGCGGCGAGAGATGGCCATTCAGAAAATTAACGCCCATCCCTGCCTGGGCCCCTGCGGCGCCCAGATGTCACGATCCACGCTGCGCCCTGCAGGCCCCGGGCATCGGCCGCGGGCCCATCCACGAAACCAGGCCTGACTGCCTGACCAATGCTCGAGCTCGCCTGACGCGCGCTGAGGGGCCGAGAGCGCGGCTGTCATCTGGGGAGCCCACAGAAGACGCACGCGCCCAGCTACGCACATAAATACGGCCCCTTGACCCGCGAGACCGGCCGCGTGATACGAGTATTCGCGCAATGTGAAATCTCGGAAGCAGCCTGGGTTCATGCACGCGCGCGTCCTTTTTTCGCCCCTGATCATCTCAGCCCGCTTGCATGTCTGGGGACGGCCTGGCAGAGAGCGCGAAACGACCCCTGCGAGGCGCGGGGGGTCAGGCGAGCCTCTCAGGATGCACGGGCCGCGCTTGAGTGGCGCGGGTCTGACGCCCGCCCCCCGCCGCTGCCGCCGCCGCGGGCCACGTGGCAGACTGCCGCAGGCGGCGGCCTGGCCCGGCCCACCTCTCCGAAGTGGCGCACCGCCCACGTCGCAGAGCACCGATGGGGGACTGGCCCGCGAGTTCGGCGGGGGCCCACCGGGCCGCGGAGCGGGGCAGGCCCGCCAGCTCCCAGCCGCCATGTCGCACAGCTGCTCCGTTCCCCCGCAGTCCCCGCGAGGTGGCCGAAGCGGGCGCCCGCCCCGCGCGGCGGCAGTCATCTCATCCGACATGGGCACCTCCCGCCCCCAGCCCACCCGTCGCTGGGCGCCAGGCTGCAACGCGCAGCCGTGCAAGTGCTTGCCGGGGTGGCGCGTGGCCTGCAAGGGTGCGTTTGCCTCCGGCGCGGGCCCGCCCTCCGCCAGGCCCACGCCCTGGTCGGCGCCCTTGGACCGGTGGCCCGCGGGCGCCTTCAGCCAGAGACTGTCCTAGATGTCACCGAGGATTGCATCTATGACGTCAGCTGGGCCACGCTGCTTCCCGCCCGTCACCATCGCCAACTCCTCGCAAGCCCGGGCCCGCCCACGAGGCGGGGGCGCGCGGCGTCCAACCCTGGAGGCACCTTCAGCAGCTGGACGTAGATCAGCGGCCTCGCGCGCGACGCCTTCTGGCGGACGTCTGGGCGGCGGGCGCGCAAGCCGAACAACGCCCTGCTTTGGCATTATCCACGGCCGCCGCTTTCGCCAGCGCCTCTGACGCCGCCGCCGCGCCGGCCCCCGCCGCGGGCGGGGCTCGCGTCCGGCTGGGCCGAGGCGCTGCTGGCCGACGAGGCTGCGACCGCGGCCGCGCCTCCATCGGACTTGCGCTTTTTAGCGGCCTGGACTCACTCCTGCTACTGTTCGTCGGCCTTGGCTCTGGCGAGCTCCCACTGATACTTAAGATTGCTCAGGAACGCCGCGGTCTTGCCTGAAACTCGAAGCAAGTTTATGTTTTGGCCTTCTCCACCAGCTGGATGACTTCCTGATCCACGACTCTGTCGTCAACCTCGCAGGCCTCCCCGAAGCCCGCCATGGACTCGACCGACAGCTCGTGCTCCGAGATCGCGAGCAAGTCCTCAGAAGGCTCTTTTGCGGCAGGCCCTCCATGGTGATCTTCTCCACGAACTTCTCCGCCTCGACGACCTTCTGGAGTTTCGCCCTGAGGCCCTCGAGGCCCTGGAGCTCCTCCTCGGCCTTTCCGGTGGCGTCGAAGGCGCGCTCGTAAGATTATTGCGTGGCCATATCCAGAGCCTTGGCCGCGTCGTCTGGGCGAGCCGCTTTGCTCCTCTGCGACTCCGTGCTGGCCCCCGAGGGCTGCGCCGCCAGCTTGGGCTTGATGGACAACGTGTTCAGTTGCCCTGCCCCCTTCTCGAGCGGATTCATCAGCGCTGTTGGGGAAGCCTTGGCTGGCGCCGTCGACGCCTTGTCGGCCTAGGCGCCCCTGCGGAAGACCCAGGCCCCGCAGTCGCACCAGAAGCCCTTCTTCCTCCACTGGTCGTCGCAGAGCCACTTCTCGCAGCGTTTGCAGGACGTCCAGCGTCGGAGGCCTCCCTGCTGGCCCTGGTACTTGGACATGCGGGCGCCGCCCCCGAAGCCGTGCTGGTTCTCCACGGCGTGGCGAGAAGCGAGGAGGACGCGGCGCGCCTCGCCGCGGCGCTGGCGCAGCCTCCTGTGCCAGGCGGGTGTTGCCAATGCCGGGGCAGGTCGGCGCCTAGGGTCAGCATCTGTGCCGAGCTCTTGCAAGTGCGGATTCGGGACAGCGTGTATAGCAAGGACCACCTGCCCGGTAAGGAAACCTGGCTGCAACCCCGGGCGGAAACAGACGTGTGAGGAAAGCGGAGCAGGAGGAGGGGCTGCAGAAGACAGCAGAAAGGCAACGCAAGTCGAACGATATGACTACAACGTAGATCCGAGGAGAGGAGAAGCCGCGGGAGCGAGACGGCGAGGGGAAAGGAGGGGCGCGGGCAAAAGGAAACACCTCTCGCCTGCTGCCCTGACACATACCCGATATGGTCTTGCCGTATTCCGTCTGCGAGTCCTCCTCCTCCTCCTCCTCCTCCTCCTCCTCCTCCTCCTGATCCATCCCCCCCCTCATCGCCGTCATCCTCGTCCGTCTCCCTCCCCATCCTCATCCCCAAGATGCTAATCATCCTCCTCCCCCACCTCCTTGGTGGCAACAGGCTCGCCATCGTTATCTATGTTGCCATCATGCTCATCACCAGCATCATATGCGCATTCACAGTGAACAGCATCACCATCACCACAACTCCGAATCATACATTCACAGAATCAGCATAAGTATGATCAGCATCGTCAGTATCGTACACCTCGACATCGCAGTCGTCATTGTCACAGTCGTCAAATAAATAGCAGCAGCATCATAACCACCACAGCCACAACCATCACCACCAATTCCACCACCATTAATATAATCACCATGAGCAACACCCTCATTATCAACATCAACGCCATCATCACAAACATCGTCAACCTCATCATCGCCATCATCAGTATCACCATCCTCGACATCATCATCGTCATCATCAGCATCATCATCACCATCATCATCCTTATCAGTATCCATGAATGTCTCCGCCGCATCCTCCCCCAGCTCCTCTCACGCTTCTCCCCCTCAGCTGCTCCAACGCCATCCAGTAATTAATTCCCCTTGTCGTGGCCATCAGCCTGTTCAAATTCATATCCTCCGTCTCTTCATTCATCACTCTCCCTCACTCCCCTCGTCATGACTATCGGCCTCCACGCCCCTCATCGTCGTCCTAGGCCCTCCTCGACCTCGTCTGCATAATCATCCGACATATTCCACTCTCGTCCGCTCCCCCTTTCTCAAAGGCCACCTCTCCTTCCGACCTTTCCCTCCCATCGTAGCTCTCTTCCTCCCCCTCTGGCTTCCCCTCTCCATCATCCTCCTTCTCATGCCTCTTCACCTCCTCTTCCCATCATGCCCCACACCAACCTACTCTGCGACATGACCATCCTCATCATCGTCGTCATCATCAACATCATCAACATCATCAACATTGCCGTCACCGTCACCGTCACCATCACCATCACCATGACATTCACACACAATCAGAATCAACATCGCCATCACGACCTAAAACATCACCATCAACATCCCCAACATCATCACCATCACCGTCACAACCACCATGACCATCACCACCATCATCATTGATGTCAGACCGGAGGTGTTGGCTGGCTTCTGCGGATCCCGCGGCCCGAGGCAGGCACCTGGCTGAGGGTGTTCAGCCTTGACCGCCCGCGCCAACGTGGCCGCCGCGTGGGGCGGCGCGAACATGGTGTACTCATGGCGACGGAAGGAGAAGGGGAGAGTCGGGGGAGAAGAACAGAAAGATCGGCGCGCGCGCCTCGATGAGAAAAGGGATGAGGAACGTCGACGGGAAGGCGTACGTGAACGTGTTCTCCCCCAGCTGCCGCTGCATCGCGTAGGTCTCGAACGCCTGCCCTGTCCCCTTTGGCTTCTCCTCTTGACCTCATATTGGTCCTCATTATTGTCCTCCTTCTCATCCTGCTCCTCCTCCTCCTCCTCCTCCTCCCTTGTCCTCCCTTCTCCTCCTCCTCCTCCTCCTCCTCCTCCTCCTCCTCGGGGAGGAACGCTCACCTGGATAGAAGCCTGCTGCGGGCTGGCAGCCTACCACCACCCTCGTCGGCTGGAAACGTCCTGTCGGATTCCCTTGGCCAAGCGGATATGCTTTCAAACATCTGGGAGGCCCGAGCGGAGGCCTCTTTTGCAAATCTTGTTCCTGGTAGTGCCCCAGCAGAGCCTCCCGGGGAACATATTTGATAATTCTACCTGAACAACCCGTGGTCCAGGAGGCCTGCCGTTTTCAGGAGTCGATTTCGTCCGAGGCACTTCCACGAAATACTCAACTACGACGGCGTCCGCAGTCATGGCTTCCACATGCGTCACTTCAGCTGGATGCAGGACGATGCTCTGATGGTCGTTGCGATGCTGATGCTTTTGATGGAATCAGTATCGTGCCTACCTAATCAGTTGCAGATTGTCCAAAACATCATGGCAATGAAACCGCACGGTGGTTGGCGACGCGTTGGTCTGGTTTGCTCGCTCTACAGATTGTGGGGCCGTTGCCGTAGTGTGTATGCTCAGCAGAGGGAGCTCAGCCACGCCAGACCTTTCTTCTCTGGGCAGTCTTTCGCGTCGGCGACTGACGTTGCGTGGAGACAGGTTTTCCGCTAGGAATCGGCAAACAAGAAGGGCTTGGTCTCGAGGACCTTGCTGTGGGATTTGACCAAGTTCTACGAAGGAGTCTCGTTGAAACGCCTTGAGCTTCACTGCGTTGTTTCCAAACTCACGTGTATGATTCGCTGCTTGTCTTAAACAAGACGAGCGAAGACGGCTCGACGGGTTCCAGAACTATTGTCTCAGACGAATCTGCAGAGTCCCCCCGTCGTATATTAGTTTAGTCGGGTGTCGAATCGCACAGTTCTGCAGATTTGCCAGCAAATGCCTTTGAGCGATAGTCTCGCGCGTAGACAGATGTTGTACATGGGGCCATTTGGCCAGAAGACCGGATCAGGATCCAATCAAAGCTTGGGAGTTGAGCCGGGCGGTCTGGCTCTCAAAAACCTCATGGCATGACAATACGAAACGAAACGGAAAACGGGAAACGAAACGAACCGAAACGAAACGAATGCCGAAACGGGGCGCCGCTGAAACAACAACGCCACCGAAACGGCGGAAACGGAAACGCCCGAAACGGAACGCCGCCGAAACGGCCGAAACGCTGGCTGCGAAAAACGCATTGGGCGCCCGCGGGCGGCGCCGAGGCGCCCGCGCGCGGCAAGGGCAAAGGGCAAAGGAAGCAGCGCGAAAACAAATCGCAGGCCCTCGCGGGACAGACTAAGAGACGCGCAAACGATAACCGCGACGACGCGACTCTGGGACCGGAATTGCAATTCTGGCATCTCCAGGGCCCTCCACGCGTCCCCGCGGAGCCCCTGGGGGCGCCAAAAAACAATTCTGGACCGCCCAGAAATGCAATTCTGACATCTCCACGGCGCTCCTCTCCCTCCCCGCGGAGCCCCCACGGGCCCGAAAAGCAATTTTGGACCGCCCGGAAATGCAATTCTGGCATGTCCAAGGCCCTCCCCGCCTTCCTGTGGGTCCCCTTGGAGCCCGTCGGTCCCCCGAAGGCCCGAAAAACAATTTTGGACCCCAGGGCTCTCCCCGCCTTCCCGTGGGTCCCCCAAGGGCCCGTGGGTCCCCCGGGAGCCTGAAAAATAATTTTGGATCGCCCAGAAATGTAATTCCAGAAGCCGTCCCCGCAGAGGCCCGAAAAGCATGTTTGGAACGCCCAGACATGTAACTTCTGGCGCCCGTCGCAAACCACATGTTGAACCACCCAAAACTACCATTCGGACCTCCCCAGGCCCCCGTCCGAGCCTTCCCAATCTAGCCTGGCATCTCTTGCAAACCTTCTCTGCCGCCCCGCCCCGCTTCCCGCGAAACGAAACGCCCGAAACGGAACGTCCGAAACACAACGCGAAACGGCTGAAACGGAAAACGAAATGAACCGAAACCGGAAACGGCCGAAACAAGAAACGCCCGAAACGAAAACGGACAAACCGGAAAACGTCGGAAACGAAACGTTTGCATGCTGTCCTGGGGAAAAGGAGAAGAGGCCGCCCGAGACAATCTTGGGGGCCCATGATGATAAAGAATTGCGAGAATGTTGCTGGCTCCCATGAGCGACTTGCTGACTACTTCCGCCGAGAGGGCGGTGCAGCCCGCAGGTAGGAGCAGGCGGTCAAGGCATGGGCGGCGTGCTGAAGGCATCCGCTTCCGTGCACATGTTCACCCATTGCTCACGCGCCGTGGCCGACGCAAGGCTTCGGACCGGACCGTTCAGGTTGGCCATGTCGGCCCACCGCAGTGCCAGATTCAATTCCCTTTCCAGCGCGGCGGTAGGACCCTTTTTCGCCACCAGAGGAGTGATAGCACGTTGCAGCTTAGCCACTTCTTTTGTGAGGGTCTATGTTCTGGAGAGTTTCGACAAGAAATACTTTCCCACTCATACCCAGCTGGGCCAATTCATTGACGACAGTGGTGTTTCTAGTACGGGTACTACTGATGAAGTGATTGCAAATAGTAAGTATGTGTCTAGCCAGCTGCATCATGCGATCGCCAATGAGATGGAGTGTACCATTTCGCGCGAGAAGGCGGCCTTCGTCACGTCCGGAGGTCCGACCGTCAGCACAACTTGTTAGGGCCACTGGCGGGGGAGGTCGCAGCCAGCGCAAATAACCTAGGGATCGACGACACGGCTTGCAGACTCCGCCGCGTGGGACGTCGCAGTAAGAAATTCAAGCTGCGGGTGGGGCACCTGAAGCTGACGACCAGAAAGATGGTACGTATGTCTTGCAGCCTGGGGAGATTTAGCAAGCGCATGTCGGTTTCAGGAGCTCTCCCAAGGGTCTTGTACGGGGCTGAGGTTCACGGGCTCTCGGACTTTGAGCTGGGAAAGATCAGCCGGGGGACGGGGAAGGTTATGAGACCAGGGGTGTCGGGCCGTTCTCTCACCTCTAACCCTCGTCCTGAACTTCGACCCCACGTGGATAGGACCGGTGGCCCCACCCATTAGGTATGCTAAAGGAACGGGGGCTGCCCAGCCCCACGCGTACAAGTTCAGTCAACCCGCAGAGTGAGGATGCGTGATAAGGATGCAAGGGCCTTGGAGGGCCACGTTTGCGATTTTCGAGCGAGGTTGGCCAACGAAGATGGCCAAGTATGGGCCGAAGGGGCAAGGATGCAAGGGCACCCTTGGCAAGGTGGCCCATCCTTACTCTGCGGGTTGACTGTATGGCCTCTCGCTGCCGGCACTGCGCGAGGGTTGGCAGGCTGTGCACAGTGCACCGTTGCCGTCCTGGAATCAAGTGGGCGGCCCGAATGCAGCCATGAGGTTATCCTTGGGGAAGAAAGATCATATGGGATATGGCTAGTCTTGTGACGTTGAAGATGGACTTCGGCGACGGAATCTTGCTCAACTCTGTTCCCCCGGCCTACTCGAGAAGCTTTTGAAAGATGCGGTTATTGGACAGATTGAGAGACTATGCGGCTAGGCGCGGCCTTAGCAACGATCGGCTCTGCTTCGATGTCGTCCGTGCCCAGCTTACTTCCAACAGATGGTCGTCCAAAGCTAAAGATCGATCCGCAGCCTGGTGCGTGACGCTCTTTGGACCTATGCGAGAGCGATCGAGCTAGAATAATACTTGGCCGACGATCGATGACTGACGCGTGGGCAATTCGGTGGCTCGCCGTTCCATCGCCTCTGGCAGAGCACGTGTTTCTCCTCGGCACGAGCCTGGATGATCGATCAATCTATCCCCGAAGCAGCTGACGCGGCCAACCCGACCGACCCCCTTACTCGCATGGTGTTCTGCCGTGGGCCCTTTTCCCGCACCCAGGCGATGAGTTCCCCTGGCCTGCGTCTGAAGACGCCCAAGTCCAGGCCAGGCAAACGTGGCATGAACCACCCCCTGACGATGGCTCGTTTTGCCGGAACGTGCTCACAATTGGCAGCTGTCGTAGGCATGTCATCCCTGAACTGTCTAGGGCTTGCCTTGGTACGACCCTGATCAACGAAGAGGGGGCGGAACGATGCACGTTGTACGCTCCGGTTTGTTCTCCCTTCCACAAACCCTTCTTTGCGGAGAGTTCGCTGCCCTTGCCATGGCGGGGATCGACACCACGGGTCCGACCACGATTTATAGCAGTTGTAAAAAACGTTATGAGCTTAGGGAACGATCCGGGGTAGCTGCAGCTGTCTTACAGGCGGCCCTATGCGGGGGCTCATGATGATCTATCGTCTACGTTCGGAGTCGGTCGATTCGGTCGTGAAGAGTGAAGGCACGCCAAGACCCTGCGGAGCAGGGCATCTCATCTCAAGAGCGCTGGAGGTGGCTTGGGAACGCGTCAGCTGATCTTGCCGCGAATGCGGAGAAGCTCTGCGCCCTGTCGGCTCTGAGACAGATTTGGATCGACTGGGCTGGAAGATTCGGATGTCCAAAGCAGCCTGCAAGCCAGCAAGGAATACTTTAGTAGTTTGCCAGCCCTTGGATGGCATTGGCATATGTTTGACCATATTGATCGATAGTTCCTCTTGGTATTCTGGATGTTTCACACGAAAAAAACATCCTCGGCGTAGTGATGACGAACTTCTTTCCGTAATGAGAATATGGGGGGCTGCGTCCGCTAAACTTAGGTTAGTCCCAGGAGTGCGAGAGGGCCGGCCAGCCGCGCGCGCGACGGGGCAGGTGCAGTCTTTTCTATCGGGCCAACGCGCACAGCTACGGAAGTACCACTGCGCGGGCTGAATGGGCCTGGTGGATCGTCTAGAGCAGCCCCCCTCCGCGGCCAGCCTGGCGCGCCCCGCGCGCGCGCAGGTGGCCGCGCCTGTTTTGGGCCACGCCCCGAAGGTTTAGAAAGGCGTCGGCGACAACGGCCCTGGCCTGCCGCGCGCGCGACGCAGGCGCATGGCACAGCGGGCATTCGGGCGCCTCGTGTCCCAGATGAGGCGGAATCGAGTCCGCTTAACCGCTCCTCGAACCCTGGAGCGCCTTAGGCGCCCCCTGAGCGCCGAAGTCTGACGGGGGCGCCCGACGCGGCCGCGTGTCCGAGCAAGGTGTCGCACGGCCAACTGTTGCTGCAAAGAGTCGCCGACGTGGATCGGCCACCTCCCCGCGACCACCCAGCTCGTTCAAGGCCTCGGTGCCCTCCCGCGACCACTTCTCTGGGGCGCGGCGTTGTCCGGGGCGGCGGGGGCAGGACTGACTCGCGCCCGCGGCCTCGCTCCGCAGCCCTCTGGCAAGCACAGCTCCAAGCGGCAGCAGGAGGGCGTCACGTCGCACCTCCAGGACCTCGGCGATTCACCGAGCACGCTGCCCTCAACAGCGCGCCCCCCCGTGGGAAAAAGGCCCGCCGCCTGGGGGCGACGGCGGGCCGCCGGATGAAGATGCTGAGCGGGGCGTCAGGCCCGCCCGCGGCCGCGCCCCCTCCCACGACCCGGGGGCTGGCCAGCGCCTCCTGACGGTGCGCCGCCGGCGCCGGGAGGTGGAGCGCCGACGGCCGATGATGAAGATGGACGCGTAGGACCCCCGCGCGCGAGCCGATGCCCTCGCGACCTTTGCGGCGCCCCTTGAGCACCGCGCTTTCCTCCTGGAGCTCGGTGGCCACGTGCTGCTCGAGGGCGGGGGAGACGATGGCGAGGCCATTGCTGCAGCGGTTCCCTAGGAAGAGCCTCCTCTCGCCCAATTGGCCCCCGTGGTCGCCCGCCTCGGCCACGCGCAGCGCCTCCACGTAGAACTCCTCCGAGAGCTGGACGCGCCGCGACGCGGTCTCGAACGCTTCCAGCGCGGCCACGTCAGGCCGCCCCGTGCTACTGCGATCTCGAACAACTCGCGCAGGAAACAACGCTCCTCGACCCCTGGGTCCGTGGGCGCGAGGCCGAAGATCTGTCGCCACCCAAAAAGGCGCTGCTTGGGAGTCGCGTTGACGTCCGCGTGTGTCTGCAACACCGAGTGAGTGGTGGCTGGCCCTTGTACTTGCCAACTGCTGTCCGCTGGGCCCCCGAGCATCTGGGCGCGCTGGGCAAACGTCTTGCGAGCGAACTCCGCATCCGCCGTCTTGTCCAGGTAGCGCACATCCAACGGCTCGTCACGCGGCGTCGGGGCGCCCAGCGCCAATCCATCGACAGCCACGGCGATGGGCCCACCAAGAAGATCGAGAATGCCGCGATCACCCGAGCGGAGGAGCGGAAGGCCTTGCACCATGGTGTGGTCCAGCATCGCATAGCCACGCCGCGCCTCGAGGGTCGCCCGCTTGGTGTCCGGGTGCGCATCGGAAGCGGGCATCGCTCCATCGACGGGGGCCACCTGAAGACTGGGATCGTCGACGGGTGCCTCGCCCGCCCCGCCCGCCTCCACGAGCTCGTCGGCAAGCTGGCCACCAGACTTCAAAAAGGCGGCGTACGGGGCGTTGGTCTGATGGGCAAGCATGAAGAGGCTCTTCGCGTAGAGCTTCGTCGGGGTCCCGCCCTTCGGCCCGCAGGCCAGGATTTCCACGGCCTAGTGGAAATCCTCCTCGTGCTGATCCAGAATCGGAATCAGAACCACCCGCGGCCGCCCGTCCGCCCGCACGCGAGCGCAGAGCAGCCTCTCGTGCCATAGCGCCTCCTCCCGGCTGACAGAGCACGCGCAGGCGCGACCCTGGCATCATTGAGTGAAGCAATCGCGGCGCAGGCGCCCGAGGCTGCGCCATCGCTCCTTCTGGCGACTGCCCAGTAGTAGGAAGTCACACACGTCAGGACACCGACCAGCACACCCGACACGAAGCCGACCACGGCGCTCGTCCACGCCGGTCCCGAGGAACAGGTGCAAGAAGCAGAGGCGGGCGCGGTCCGCTGGTCAGGTCCACAACGATCGAGCTGGCGTTGGAGGACTGCCACGATGTCGCGGTCGATGCCGCCTGTCACCCCACAGTCGCACGCGCAGATACACCTTTGGCCTCCCGCGCTCCACCAGCCTATTGCGTAGCCAGCGGCCTGCACAATGTGTGGGGAGAAGGCTTGCGTAGGCCAGAACCCTCTGCGCCAAAAATCTATGGGTGAGGGGACGGAAACATCTGCAATGTCAATACCGCGTGCTGCTGACCATTCTCCCCCGCGTGTTCCCCGAAAGCTTTCCAAACCGATTCGTGGAACACATGGTCCGGGACTCTGGCAGGACTCTGGCGGTGATTCGCCGTAGGTGTGTTCGATCCGCCGCCCCCTGTTGATTCATCACAGGGGTACCTGGCGTGCTAAATCCTTTCGGTTTGGTTTTGGTTCTTTTCCAGAAGAACTCCCCTTGGGGCTTCGGCCCAGCCCGCCAGGGTCCCGAAGGTTCCCGAAAATCGGTCTGGCCCAGGATGGCCTCCAAGATGCACCCAAGACGGCCCCAGATGGCCTCAAGGTGGTCTAAGACTGCCCAAAAGGCCCAGAAGAGGCTTCCACAACGGCCGAAGAGCGCTCCAAGACGTCCTCCAAGAAGGCCAGAAAGGGCAAAAATCAGTGTTTTTCCTTCGGTTTGGGAGGATTTTGGCATTTTCTTTTAATCAGCTGTCCGACGGCCCAAGACGCCCAATAGGCCCCCAACATCGTCCCAAGAGCGCCACAGAGGCCTCCAAGATGGCCCCATGACAGCCCAATAGGCCCCCAAGAGGGCCCCCAAAAGAGCCCAAGACGACCCAAGATGGCCCCGAAGATGCCGAAGATGGCCTCCAAGACGGCCAAGATGGCCTCCAAGATGCCTCCAAGACGGCCAAGAAGGCCTCCAAGACAGCGAAGATGGCCCCAAGATGTACCCAAAACGGCCCCAGATGGCCTCCAGATGGCCTTAGACTGCCCAAAAGGCCCTCAAGAGGTCTCCAAGACGGCCCAAGACCCCTCCAAGACGTCCTCCAATAAGGCACGAAAGCTCGGAAACCACCTGGTCCGATAGCTCGCCCGACTCCGTGTTCCCCCAAGGCTTTCGAAACCCACTCGGGGAACGCGTGACCCGATATTTTGGCCAAGCTCAAACCCAACTTTCGGCCGCGCAGGTGCTACCAAAAAGGCAGGGGGCGGCGGTGATTCGCCGTAGGCGTCTTCGATCCGCCGCTCCCTATTTGCTTGCCGCAGGGGTTCCTGGCGTGCTGGATCCTTTCGGTTTTGGTTTTTGGTTATTCTTCTTAAAGAACTCTCCCCTGAGGCTCTGGCCCAGCCCGCCGGCCACCCGAAAGGCTCTAGACTCTTCCGGAGGTGGTTCCAAAAGGTTTTCCTGCTCCAGATGGCTCCCAGATGTCTTCCAAGATGGCCAAGATGGCCTCCAAGTTCGCCCAAGATGGTCCACGATGGCCTCCAAGACGGCCCAAGAGAGTCCAAGATGCCGCCAAGTTCGCCCAAGAAACCTCCAAGACGGCCCAAGACGCCTCCAAGAGGCCTCGAAGAAGGCCCAAGAGGCTTCCAAGAGGGCCTCAAGGAGTGCCCGAAGAGGCCCAAATCAGGGATTTTCCGTAGGTGTGTGCATGATTTTCGTATTTGTCCCTTTTCTACCTTCCGACGGCCCAAGACGGCCCACGAGGGCCCCAAGATCGCCCCCAGAGCGCCCAAGAGGCCTCCAAGATGGCCTCAGGACTGCCCAAGAGGCCCCCAAGCCGGCCCCACGAGGGCCCCAAGACGGCCCAAGAGGCCTCCAAGACGCCCAAGATGGCATCCAAGACGGCCCTGGAGAACCCCAAAAGGGCCCGAAGTCGGCCCAGAGAGGCCCCCAAGACATCCTTCGACAGCGTCAGACTGTATTCCAGGAGCCCACCAAGACGGCCCAAGAGGCCCCCGGTAAGCCCCGAAAGGCCCCCCAAGAGGCCCGAGGAGGCCCCCAAGATGCCTCCAAGAGGCTTCCAGGAAGCTACAGAAGGCCCTAAGAGTGTCCCCAGAGGCTCCTAAGATGCTCCCTCCTCCTTCTCCTCCTCATCCTTCTCCTCCTCCGCCTCCTCCTCCTCCTTCTCCACCTCCTCCTCCGCCACCTCCTGATTCCCCGACATCCTCCCCCAAGTGTTCCCCGAAAGGTTTCCACAACGGATGGGGGAACACATGGTCTGATAGCTTGGCAGAGCGCTTGCCACAACGCTCGGCCACATGGGCGATTCTAGAAGGTAGGGGGCGCCGATGATTCGCCGTAGGCGTCTTCGATACTCCAAAGAAGCCATTAGGCAACCACTGGCAAGGACAGCTGAGATGCGCGCTGCGTCACGACTCTCGATGCTGCGCGTCACTTGCCAAAACTACAGGGGAGCGGCGGGTGATGCGCCGCCGGCGTCGTCAATAACGCATTAAATCCTTGAGCAAGCAAAGCCAAGCGATGCACAGCAAAGCAATGCAAACAGTTGCATTGCGAAATACTGCCAACAACTCCATGTCCAAAAACTGCAACGAAATGTACGGCAACATAATGCAAAACGAAACATTACAATGCAAACCAATGCGATGCAAATCAAAAGGCACATCAGCACACGGCAAAATGAATTCAAGTAAAGCACAACTAAGTAATGGCATGTCTGGACATGTACAGCAATGCATAGCAAAGCAATGCAGAGCAATGAAAAACGATGCCGAGCATTAGAGAGCAAAACGATGTAATGCAATATCATGCTAAGCAAACAACTGTCCCCTGGGGTCGCGCTGCGTTTTTCTCCATCCCATGTCATCGGAAGCGGGACCGCGCACGAGCGCCTTGCTTTCGCTGGGTGGGAATGCGCGCCAGGCCCAACATCCTGCTGCATCAGCATTGGTTCTTACGTTGTGGAAGGGCAGGGTGGGAGCGGGGGGGCCGCTGACTCGGTCGACCTGGCTGAATTGACTTCTACCCCCCATCCTCCTCCCCCTCCACTTCGCCTTCTTCCCCCCCCCTTCCTCCTCCTCCTCCTCCTCCTCCTCCTCCTCCTCCTCCTCCTCCTCCTCCTCCTCCTCCTCCTCCTCCTCCTCCTCCTCCTCCCCCTCCGCGATCGAGAGGCCCCGCGCGGACTGACTGGCAGCCTCGGTGAAGCTGGTGATCTCCTTCACCTTCTGCCCGTGGTAGGTTCGGAAACCCAGGCCCTTGCTGACCTGAGGCCCAGATGGGCGGAGGAAGGATCCAGAATCGAAGATGGATGATCAAGGTCATACCTCGTCGCCCCACCTGGATCCGCCCAAAAATCTGTTCAGAACGCGCTCCAGGATATATATATATATATATATATATATATATTCCCCAATCAGAGTTTGCCTCTGTGGGGGTCCTAGCGGATTCATGTGGTTAGGTTAGGTTTGTCGCCGATTTTCGCTGCACGCCCGGGTGCCCGGGTGCCCGGGGGTGCCTGGGGCCCGGGTGCCTGGGGGGTGCCTGGGGGTGCCCGGGTGCCCGGGTGCCCGGGCGTGCCCGGGGGTACCCGGGGGTGCCCGGTAGCCCTATAGCCCTAAGCCTAATAGCTCAATAGCCCTATAGCCCTACAACTCTATAGCCTATAGCTCTATAGCCCTATAGCTCTTTAGCCCTATAACCCTGATTGGGTTTTCTCCGGTATCATGTATGTATATATATATACATAAATACATATATATATATATATATATCTGAAACGATAGATAGATAGATAGATAGATAGATAGATAGATAGATAGGGGACGGCTCACCGGATGACAGGGAGGGGATCTAGGAGGGAAAGGGAGGGCAACGTCCAGGCCTCCCGCCAGGCCTCCAACGCCACGAACAAAACTTCACAACACTGGTGGGTGTTTGGGGTGTTTCGAATTTTGGCATCCCGAAGCTGTTTTCAAGCCATCGGCCTTCAAACAAACTTTCTGCAGCGAAGACCAGCCCCAGCAGTGATTGGGCCGAAAGCTCCAATGCCCACGTCGTGAAACAGCGACTCGTGGAAAACACGCACGGGCGCGTTTGTGTCAATTCAGACCCTGGGACCCTCACGGAACGACCGGGTCCAATACGTAGCACCCTGCAGATGCGGATAAGAATGAGGGGGCGGTGGGGACGTCTGCAGTTTACGAGAGAAGCCCGCCGCAGGCGCCACAGTTTCACAAATTATACAACGAGACAGCAGGCGCCAACTTTTTCGTTAAACCAATGTGGGTAGGTCGCGGGTGGGTCGCGGGTGGGTCGCGGATGGGACGCGGGTGGGTCGCGGGTGGGTCGCTGTTGGGTCGCGGGTGGGTCGCGGGTGTAGAGGGCAGAAAATACATCCCATACGAATCACCCCGACAAGCGAAGCCGTTTATTAAACGCACACAAGGAAAGAATCGAACAGGGCAGGGCTGTTTAGTCAACGCCCAGGGCCGTTGAGTAAACGTCAATTGTCGGGTCGCGGGGTGGGTCGCGGGAGGGTCGCGGGGTGGGTCGCGGATGGGTCGCGGATGGGTCGGTCGCGGGGTGGGTGGCGGGTGGGTCGCGGGGTGGGTCGCGGGTGGGTAGCGGGTGGGTCGCGGGTGGATCCCGGGTTGGGTCGCGGGTTGGGTCGCGGGTGGGTCGCGGGGTGGGTCGCGGGTTCGGTCGCGGAGTGGGTCGCAGGGTGGGTCGCGGGGTGGGTCGCGGGGTGGGTCGCGGGGGGGATCGCGGGGTGTGACGAGGGGTGGGTCACGGGTGGGTCGCGGGTGGAGAGACAACACACAGCAACACCAACACCAACAACATCAACAACACCAACAACACCAACAACAACAACAGCAGCAAAACCAACAACAACAGCACCAACAACAGCACCAACAACAACAACAACAACAACAACACCAACACCAACATCAACAACACCGACAACAACACCAACAACAACAATCATTCTAAGACTGTTCGCCCTTATCTGCTCGAGTGTCGAATAACGCGAATTTCCCAAACCCTCGATACCTACCCTTTTCGTCTTCAATCGAACCCCTTTTGGGGGGTATACCTTTCTTCCCTGCAGGCCGGGCCCCGGCAAGCGGCGGGGCGGCCGCGGACCGTCGGCCTGGCCAGCGGCAGCGCTGATCGGCGGGGCGGCCGCGGACCGTCGACCCGACCCCAAAGGGACGGACAGGGGACCGACCACGACGACGACGACGACGACGACGTCGACGACGACGGCAACGACGGCGACGGCGACGACGACGAGCGAAAGCGAGAGCGAGAGAGAACGACAGCAGAGCCACGAAGGACACGAAGTAGGCCACGAAGGGCGACAGCGGGGACACGAAGGGAATGCGTATGGGGCCACGAAGAGCGCGAACGAGCGTGGGCCACGAAGGGCAGATAATGCGGGGCCACAGAAGGCAACGATGGGGCCACTGAGGGTAGCACCTGGGCCACGTAGGACAATGAGGGGGCCACAAACGGCGACAGCGGGGCCGCGAAGGGCATGCACATGGGACCACAACGGGCGCGAACGAGCGGGGGCCACGAAGGGCATACGAATATTGGGCCGCGGAGGGTAAGGACGGGGCCACTGTGGGCAGCAACGGGGACACGAAGGGCAGCGAGGGGGCCACGAAGGGCGACAGCGGGGCCACGAAGGGCATGCATATGGGGCCACCACGGGCGCGAACGAGCGGGGGCCACGAAGGGCATACATATATGGGGCCACGAAACAAAGCGAGGGGGCCAGGAAGGGCTGCAACGGGGCCACGAAACAAAGCGAGGGGGCCACGAAGGGCTGCAACGGGGCCACGTAGGGCTGCAACGGGGCCACGGAGGGCAGCCAGGGGGCCACGAAGGGCTGCAACGGGGCCACGAAACAAAGCGAGGGGGCCACGAAGGGCTGCAACGGGGCCACGAAGGGCAACGAGGAGGCCACGAAGGGCTGCAACGGGGCCACGAAACAAAGCGAGGGGGCCACGAAGGGCTGCAACGGGGCCACGAAACAAAGCGAGGGGGCCACGAAGGGCTTCAACGGGGCCACGAAGGGCAGCGAGATCCCGATTCCTAGGTAATTTGTGAAGGAGTCCTAAGCGTGAGCGCGACTCCTGGGTGCCTGGGTGTCGGAAGCGCGGCGCTGGAGTAAATTGCAAGAAATTCCAACGCAAGGGCGCTATTCTTCAGTAAATTGCAAGCATGTCTCCAGCGAGAGCGCGACTCCAGAGCGCCCGGAGAGCGATTCTGAATAAATCGTAAGGAAGTCCCAAGCGAGAGCGCGATTCTTGAATAAAATGCGAGGAAGTCTCGAGCGGGAACGGGGGTCCTGGCTAAATTGTGAGGAAACCTCAGGCGGGAGCCGTTGTTGCTGTAACCCGGGGGCCAGGGGGCCAGTTTGAGCAGGAAGACTTTCCCTGTCAAAAAAACAGGGTGCGAGCCCCGGGAGGGGCACTTCAATGGAAAAAATGAATGTGCACCGGTGAGGGGGGATCAACAATAATTATTCTTCAAGAATGAGAGTTCAACAACAACAACAACAACAACAACAACAACAACAACAACAAAGCAACAAGCAGAATTATCACCACGAATTCCTTGTTCAGCCATGCACCCAGGGACAGTGAATGACCGTTCGGCCCCCTCATTCTGATAAGGCCTGGAATCGAAAGTCAGAAGTCAGCGTCAGAAGTCAAAATCCCAACCGAAAACATACGGAGTCGGAAGGTGCCGTTCGCTCCTGATGGTCGGGTGCTGAGTTGCGTGTTCAAAGATTTGATTGCCCGAGGGCCTCGACGAACCCCCTAGGTGAGCCCGAAAGAAGCCCGCCTTCTCCTCCTCCTCCTCCTCCTCCTCCTCCTTCTCATCCTCCTCCTTCTGGTGCCAATGTCGGCACAGTCGCCGCCTGACCCGTCAAGGGCGGCGCGTTCCTCCGAGCTGTCCGACAAACCCGTAGGCCTCTCAGAAACCTTGAAATCCCTGGATGTGTTCGGAGGCCCGTGAATGCGTCGGGGAACCGCCTGCGAGTGTAGCGACGACGGTTTCGAACTCTGAATCGAGTGGCCCTTCCCCTGGGAAATCAGGGCCGCCGCCTTCCGCAAAACGGAGAACGTCGGCGCACGAGGACTACTGGCCCCGCTCGTGGCGCCGACGACGCCCGTGGCCGACAAGGATGGCGAACGAGCGCGACGGGTAGTCGCAGCCACCAAGCCTGACAGAGACGCCAGGATGGGGGACCAGGTGTGTGAGGTCTGGTTTACAGTGCGCGGCGAGCCCAATGCGGGCTCTGTGCCACCATATACACATACATATAACAACCGACCCCCGTCACCAATAGGTTCCCACCTTGCTGGGTTACTTCCTATCCGCCAGCGGAGTTCTCCTGGATGACCTTAGTCTGCAGTGGTCCGATCGTGTGATGCGCAGTCAGACGGGGAGCTTTGTACTTTGGGTGAGGAGGGTGCTTCGGATGAGCCAACGGATGAGCAGGAGGAAACGCAGGACGATGAGGAGAGAGGAGGAGCAATCGCAGCAATAACAATATGAACAAGAAGACCAACGAAGACGGAGGGGGGAAAAAGAGGATACGGAAACGGCGAGGACCGAATCGGACCCATTGGCCCACGCGCACTCGGGTGAGAACGCCAGTCTGAACAATGGGAACAGTGTACCGATCCTGAAATGGGGGGCAACGTTGACAGATCGCAAAACGGTCCGATTGAGAAGTGAAGAATACGCGGGAGGGGGCGCCTCCGCACACCACAATACCAAGGGAACGACGGAAATTGTACTCACACTAAAGAATAATCCGCCACCGTGCCCCTGAGCACGGAGATGGGCGTGTCATCATGTCCTTTGGCCAATCCCCATATTTAGGCCCAAGACGGCCCATGAGGCCTCCAAGAGGGCCCCCAGGAAGGCCCGAAACGGTCAACATCACCTGTGGAAGATTGTGGCAATTGCTTCTGTTCGGCCTGTCGACGGCTTGAGACGGCCCAAGAGCTCCCAAAGATCGCCCCCAGAACGCCCAAGACCTCCCAGATCGCCTCCGAACGGCCCAAGAGGCCCGTAAGACTGCCCCAGGAGTTGAGGGATGAAAAAACGACCCTACCCTGGGTTACAAGTGCGTGGTCTGTAAACCTCCTGGAAACCCCCAAAGCCAAGAGCCGCCAGGACGCGGCACATCACGCAGGGTTTACCCTGTCAGCCCACATGAGTTTCAGCGCACAGCGCCTCGTAAACCAGGGTAGGGGTGTTTGTTTATGCCTTTGAAGGAGGGCCCCAAGACGGCCCAAGAGGCCTCCAAAACGCCTCAGGGAGCGTCCAAGACGGCCCTGGAGCACCCCAAGAGGGCCCCAAGTCGGCCCAGAGAGGCCCCCAAGAGTGTCCCCAGAGGCTCCTAAGGTGTCCCCTCCTCCTCCTACTCCTCCCCCACCTCCTCCTCCGCCTGCTTCTAATCTTCCCCGCCATCCTCCCCCAAATGCTCCCCGAAGGGTTTCCACAACGGTTGGGGGAACACATGGCCTGATAGCCTGGCAGAGCTCTTGCCGCAACGCTCGGCCACATGGGCAATTCTAGAGGGCAGGGGACGGCGGTGATTCGCCGTAGGCGTCCTCGATAAAAAATCTGCGGAAGGAAGGGATGGAGAGGGGTAGAACGAGAGAGAGAGGGTAAGAGTAGCGAGAGAGAGAGAGAGAGAGAGAATGTGTGTAGGAGTGGGCAAACGGGATCAAGGGGATCGGGACAGAGAGGTAGCGTGAGAGAAAGAGAGAGGGAACGAGAGAGAGGGTGAGTGAGTGAGTGAGCAAGTAAAAGTGTGAAAGATATACTGCGATGACAAACAACACATACGAAACCACATTGCAGCTGGGCCGGTTTTGCGCAGACCTCCCACACTGTGTAATACGTTGTGACAAAATCGAGCAGGACGTTGAACGAGGTCGCAATGGTGTATAATATCATGTAGCAGGCCTGGGCAATCACCTCCTCCGCATCATCACGACCACCATCGCAAACATCACTATCGCCATCCAACACCACGTTCTCTTCCTCTTCTTCATCATTAGCATTCCCTCCTCATCCTCATCCCCCTCATCCTACCCTGACGAGGTAGCAAGCCTGGGCGAGCCCGCCCACTTCGCGCACTGGCAAGGAAAGAGGCGCACAACGGCAGAAAGCGAGCCAGGGACTCACATGATGCGAATCAGGCACGGAACGGTCCGATAGTTCCTGGAGGAACGCCAGCTACCGTTGGCCACACGGCGGACACCCTCTTCCTTGAAGAAGAAGTTTGGGGGATAGGAGGACGAGGAGGGAGGAGGATGATCGAGGATCAAGCTTCGAGGTTTGAATGTGTTTGGAACGTTTGGGGCTTCCAGAGGCCCCCCCGCAGACCTCGGGAGATCTCCTGAGACTTCCCGCCCCTAGAATCTAGGGGCGGGAAGAGGAGCAAGGAGGTGAGCACGCGCAGCTTTGGACGACAAGCGCCATTACCAACAATAGTTCGAATCAAATCGCATCGCATGCGCGCTCAGAAAAGACGCACTGGAAGAGGATATGCGGCGCGGACTGCCAGCACACATGAGCAGGCAATCGCGAGTAGGACGGCGACCAAAACAAACGAAGGGGGGCCTTCGGCCGAGATCCAGCAAGTGGCCACGCATGTTGGTCAAGGCCCCCGCTGGAGGCCCTGTGGAGATCCCCAGGACATTCTGAAAGGCTCCCTGGAAGACCCCAAATGGGCCCAACGAGGAACTCGGAAAAGGCCCAACTGGTTACCCCAGAGAGTCTCTGGAAGGCACTGGAAATTCCAAAGAAACGCCAAGGTGGACCCAACACGAACCTACCACAAACAGAATCCTTGGCAGAGTTGGTCGGCGGCTGTCTGGGCAACATCTACGGTCCTCTCGGGGCCTCTTGGGAATCGCCACAGGCCTCTTTGGGAAGCTCAAGACGGCCCCCAGAGCACCAAAAAGGGGCCCGCGGGGGCAGAACAACTGGTTTCAGAAGGCAGGCCCTGCAAGAAGGCCGTCAGCTTGTACACGCAGACAAGGGGACGCGAAAGTGACGCGGCGGCTGTACAGTCCCATCTGTTTGTGCCACTGCCTGCTCCCATGCGTCCTTGGCCCGAGATTTCGAGCCCCCCGCCCCAAGATGACCCCCGAAACCACCAGCAGAACCCCAAGAGGCATCCCAGATAGGCACATTCAACCCCAAGAGACCCCCAGAGGCCACCGAAAGACAGCCAGGACACCCCAAGACCGCCGCCAACAGGCCTCAGACCTACAACCCAGGCACGGTGGCGGGATGGTCCTGCGCTGCCCACCCCCCTCCCAATCCCCTTCCACTCCCCATCCTCTTTACACCTCCTCTTCCTCCCTCTGGTCCTCCTCCTCCTCCTCCTCCTCCTCCTACTCTTCCTCTTCCTCCTCCTGTCCCCTCGCATCCGCCTCCGTCTCCGGGAACCTACAGCACCTGCCAGAACCCTCCAGAAGCGTACTTAACATCGCGAATCACCGATAACCCCCAAATCCCTCCTCCTATTCCTCTTCCTCCTCGTTCCCCTCCTCCTCTTCCTCCTCCTCCTCCTCGTCTCCCTGCTCTGTACCCTCCCTCCTCCGTCGTCCTCCTACTCATCTCCCTCCTCCGTCGTTGTCATCATCGCAATCGTCGCCGTCGTCGGATCCCACGGCCTCTCCGAGCGCCGCCGACACCCGCCGCTCTGCGTGACGGGGCGCCGCGGGGCCCTCCACGCCCGCACACGACGCCTCACGATTGTCTCTGAAGTGGAAGCCGACATAGTCGGACACGCGCGCACACACCTGGGGCGGGCGAAGGATGGAGACGAAGAAAAAGGGACTGGATGTGCAGAAGGGGAAAGAAAGTGGACGGGAAGGGAGGGGGCTAGAGGGTGGCGGGGAGAAGAGTGGGAGAGGGGGAGGAACAGGAGGTAGGAGAGACCTACGCTGCGCTCCAACTTGTCCCGGTGCCGCCTCCCCTCTATCCGCGTCGCACCCATCACCACCCATCAGTCATCATGCTGATGGTCATGATGCACATGGTAATGCTAAGCACAATCGAACAAATTAACAAAAACAACATCACCAACATCTTGATCATTACCATCACCATCAACATAGTCATCATCGACATCGTCGGCGCCGACAATATTGACATCATCCTCGTCATCATAATCCCAGCTCTCACGTTCCGCACAATCATCGTCGTCGTCGCCATCAGCATCATCAGCACCATCACCACCATCATCATCATCATCATCATCATCATCATCATCGTAATCGTAATCATCATCATCATCATCACCAGCATCATCATCATCCGCATCATCAGCATCATCATCAGCATCACCATCATCAACATCATCATCCTCGTCCTCATAATCATTATCATCCTCATCATAATCATCATCAACATCATCAAAGGCATCGTCATCATCACCACCATCACCATCATCATCACCATCATCATCATCATCATCATCATCATCATCATCATCATCATCAACGTCATCATCAGCATCAGCAGCATCATCATCATCATCAGCATCAGCATCAGCATCAGCAGCAGCAGCATCATCATCATCATCCGCATCATCACCAGCAGTGTCATCATCTGCATCATCAACACAACAACCACAACCAGAACGACCGCCGCCATCATCACCATCATAATAATAGTTATCGCAATCGCCATCGTTGTCAACAAAACCACCGCCACAATCATTGTAATCATCAACACCTACATCCTTATCCGCATAATCACCATCGCAATAATTAGTAGCATCATTGACAACTTCACCATCACCACCATCATCGGCACCATCACCATGACAACGACCAGCATGGTCATCCTCATCCCCATCCTCCTCTCGTCATCCTCAGTTTTGTCCTAACTTCGTCCTCCCTTAGCACCCTCCTCATCTTAAACATCACCACCTTGATTACGGTCGCCATCAGCACCAGCGCCATGACCAAAATCACAAGCATCCGAATGATGATGAATCGTATCACCCTGGACATCATCAGCATCACCACCATCTTCATCACCTCATTCTCCCTCCCCATCCTCCAACACCATCCCGCAACCCGAAAAACTCATTGGCCTGCGCTCGTGTATGCGCCAAGGCCAACCGGAGAATACACTCCCGCCTCGGCGTTCCTCAACGAGCAGGGCAACCAATGACATGGCAATTGACAAAGAGGGGGGGAGGTGGAGAGGGGGAGGGGGAGGGGGCACCACGAGGGATTGTAACTGGCTGTGCTTTTTTAGGGGGGGAGGGGTTTCTGGAAGGCCTGGTCGCCGCGACTGGATCCGCTTCAAAATCCCGGTCAAAACGCCCTCCTGTACAGGCCTGTGAGGACGATTCTGGGCGGGGGGCAGGGAGAGGAGGAATGGAAAAGGGCCTCCTCCTCCCCCTCCTTCTCGTCCTCGTCCTCCTCTTCTTCCTCGTCCTACTCCTGCTCCTCCTCGTCAGCCTCCTGTTTCTGCTCCTGCTCCTCCTCCTCCTCCTCCTCTTCCTCCTCTTCATCATCATCATAATCATCATCATCATCATCATCATCATCATCATCATCATCATGCTCCTGCTCTTTCCTTCTCCTTATAAATAACTTATCCCTGTCGCATCCCAAGGCAATATTTAGGGCGGGCCAGGCGTTTCGCCTGAGACTTTCTCACCACGCATGACTCCGAAACTTAAAATATGGCAACCGTTTCGCAGATGGAGGGCGGATGGTTTTCCTAATGTTGCTCTCGCTTTAGCGCCGCGCACGTTCGTCTAAACACTTTGCAATAACTTCACGGATTGAGGGCGGCTCCTTTTCAAAATGTGGCTCTCGCTTTAGCGCCGCACATACTCGTTTTAAGAATGTACAGAACCTTCACGGATTCAGAGCGGTTCCTTCTCAAATTGTGGCTCTCGCCTGAGGGCCGCGATCATTCGTCTTAAACAATTGCAATAGTTTCACGGCTTCCAATGATCAGCGTACTAGAACTGGCGTTTGAATCTTTTGCCTGGATATTCATAATCCCTGCAATATGCTTTGTTGAGATATCATGGTCAATGGGTCCCGCCGATGACATGGGGAAGAGAAGATACTGCCGTCAAGCTTACACTATGATAACACTGAAAGGAGGAGGCCAGCCCGCCGGCCGACGCACGCGCGCGCGCCGCAGGCGCGCTCCTTTTCCGCTGACCTAGAGCCAACATGCGTATAGATGCGGAAGCAGAAGCAGTCAGTTCATCAGGCAGCGCGCGCAAG
Organism: Prorocentrum cordatum; assembly: GCA_963575745.1. Classification (NCBI taxonomy): domain Eukaryota; class Dinophyceae; order Prorocentrales; family Prorocentraceae; genus Prorocentrum; species Prorocentrum cordatum. Next base: position 113,477 of record CAUYUJ010014240.1, on the reverse strand, counting down.
GCAAAGGAGCAGAAAGGGCTAAAGGATGGTGGAGCGGAAGGGGTGCAGCATTGACTCCCCCCGCGGCGGGGTCCGTTGAGCCGCTCCGACCCCCCAACCCACCTGACTTGTACATATGTACAGCCACCGGAGCGAACCCCAAAAGCATTTTACCGCTCGACGGTGGTTGCCAGGGGGCGGAAAGCCGAAGAAACCCGACGTTCCCCGCCTGAGCAATTATTTCCCAACTCAGGCCACAATGCCCGCGCGCACCTGGTGCGCCGGCCCCATGATGCAGTTTTGCAGTTTGGACCAGCCTCGACTATGTCGCACTGGCTCTTTTGTGCTGCGTCACCTTTGCCAGCGACTCCTCCAGTCACGAGAATCATCCCGCGTGTCTCTGTTACTCCAGTTCCACTGGTACTGATCTCTATAGTAGTTGTCATGTCAAATTCCCCTTCTGCTTGAACTCCAGCTACTTGGCTCACTCTCGCCTGCGGCCTCGCCTTCGACGTAGGCGGCGGATTAGGCTTCGGCAAGGTACTCGGCATCCCAGGGTCACGTTTGAACGTGTCGTTGCATTCGTCCAAACTAAAACCACTGCCACGTTTTGTCATGGCCAGCGACTCGCTGATGACGAGATACACGCGCGTGGTATCCTTGCATTTCTCCATTCTCATTCATGCCATCGTAGTCGACCGTCGCGTCGTAGCTTCCGCCCGCGGCCGGCCCGGGGCCGCCGCCATCGCTCGCGCGGCCGTCGCCTGGCTCTACAGCCAGTCTTTCCAGGACAGGCTCATCGGCCCAAGATTCGACTGCCCGCGTCTGGATTCTGTCATAATCAATCCAGCCAGCATTGGTGCCCGACGCGGATGGGCCGGCGGGGGCCGGAGCATAGGGGGCGGCCCTATAGGACTGCCTTCCTTCCCGGTAATGCGCTGTCTTGATTCTGGGCGAGGGCGTCGCTGTGTTCGCTGCCCCGGGGCGGCGGTGCCGCTCGGGGTAATTTCTTCAGCGATTGTGGTCGCAGCATCTGCTGGGGGCTCAGCTGGGGTTATCTCTGTGGGAGAGTCGGCTGGGCCGCTCTCCTCCCGTTTCTTCTTAAAGCATTTGGTAATTCCAATGGCGTTGTCAGCATTGAAGACTCCAAAAGGGCGGTTGGCAACTCTGATGTCGACGCTAGAATGAGATTCCGTCGACGCACGCATGAAAACCATAGCTTCTTGGACGCCTGAGCAATTCCGCCCTGCGGTCTCGGATAATCCAAACGCCATCCTAATTGGGGCGACCTCCCCAATGCAACGGGCCCGCCCCGGACCCCGCGAGCGTTCCAAGGGGCCCGCCCCGGACCCCTTGGAACAACCATGTCAGGAATGTTTTTTTGTTGACAACGATGAAGGTGCAGGTGATTGCGGCGGGGATTCGAGGTGATGATGGCGACGACGATGGCGTTTCTGTCGTGCCACGCCGCAACTGCGGCGTTCGCGTGCGCCCCCCTTCTCCTCCTCGCCCCCCCCTTCCCCCCTCTTCCTCGACCTCCTGGTCCTGTCCTCCTCCTCCTCCTCCTCCTCCTCCCCCCCCCCTTCGTCATCGTGTTCCTCCTCGTCCTTCTCCTCATCTTACACCACGTCCTCCTCGTCCTCCTCCTCCTCGCCCCCCCCCTCGCCCCCGTCCGCCTCCTCCTCGCACCACCACCACCACCACCACCACCACCACCACCACCACCGCCCCTCCCCCCATCCTCCTCCGCGCGCGTCCTCCTCCGCCCCCCCCGCCCCCCTTCGCCCTCCCACCCCCTCCTCTTCTCTTCTTCTCCTCCTCCTGCTCCCCCCCCCCCCACACCCCCCTCCTTCTCCCCCATCCAATTCCCCCCGCGCCCCCCCTGCCCCCCTGCCACCCCCCCCCCCCCCCCCCCCCCCAATGCGCTCGCGACTGCGGCGCCCGACGAGCCCCCGCTCGCTCTCTCCAGCCCACACCGCGCCGCCCACTCCAGCCCGAACCGCGCCAGGAGTCGCCATCCCAACAGGCGTTGGCGCCGTGCCACCACTGCTGCCGCCCCGCCGCCTGCCCCCGCCCCTGCTCGTCGGCGCGCGGGGCCCACTGTTCCCGCGCACCGCTCTGGCCCATGGGGATCTGCTGACCCCGCAAACCCAGCGCGGGGGCCTGCCCAGAAGGGGGGGGGGGGGGGGCACGCTGCGCGCTCAGCAGGAGCAGCCGCAACTGTTGCCTCTTCGCAGGTTGAGCCGCAGGCGGCGGCTCAGGCAGCCAACTGCGGATTCGCTCTGGCTCTGGCGCGTCAGGCGGCCAAGTGCGGGTCCGCTCTGGTGCAGGCGGAGGTGCACGCGCTGGTGGCGGCCTTGGCGTTGGCCTTGGCCTTGGGATTTTTCATCATTACTAT
>CAUYUJ010014240.1:88600-106100 GCA_963575745.1 Prorocentrum cordatum | reverse complement strand
TCAGCCACGCCGCGTCGAGCCTCTCCCCCGGCACTTTGCGCGGCACCTTATACTTCCTGTTGGGCTTCTTCATGGAGAGGCCATACTCCTTGCGCCAATCAGAAAACCACCGCGACCTGAGCTGGACAGCCTCCACGGACAGTCCTCGTTCCAGCCGCGCTCGGCAATGTCTGGCGAGTAGTTCGTTTGCTTTCGTCTTTATCACGTGCTGCGTGAACCGCCCCCTTGCGCCGCAACTGCGGCGCTGTATCCTTCGAAAAGCTTGCCAATCCACAGAATATCGCATGCCCGTCCACCACTCGCACAGTTCCTGCCGCAAACACGCGACGCGCTTCGGCATGTATTTCGGGCCCCTGACCCGACGCGGACCGCCCGCCTTCTTGGCGTCGCCCGACCCCCCACGTCTAACTTTGACGGGGCGTGCATGCCGTCAGCCACCTCATTCTTCAAGAACTCTCTGAGCCATTGCGAGACCGTTTTCTCCCTCGTCAGCACCTCGTGTTTTCCCTTGCGCCGAGTTGTCGGCCAAACGAACCGTTTCTCGAAAGCCCCCAGCGCGCCGCGTGGTACACGATCACCTTCTCGCCACCCGGCACTGCGGAGGGCATCCCAAAACAGCCTTGCCACTTGCATTGTGGATTTAAGTCTTCGGGTGACCATAATCATTTCTCCCTCGGCATGCTTCTGCTTCTTCTCCTGCGGCGGCTCGAGCTTGGCGAGGGCGCGTTTCCGAAGTTGCTCTTCTCGAACGGCCGGCGGCGAGTCAACTGCGATGCCCAGCGAGATGCCTGGATATTTCACTCCGGTGGGCCAAGCGAGCGCGTCCAGAAGCTCGCCCGTAGGCCTCCCTGGCTCGCCTTCGCAGTCGCCTGCGCGTGTCACCTCCAGAACCGCCAGCTGCTCCTCCGACATGGCACCGCAACTGCGGTGCCCTGTCACCTCCCCCACGATATCTCCCGGCACGTGGCCGCGAGCTCTTGCATCCACTTCTCCTTCAGCATTTCAACTAGGTTGTCCCGAAGCTCACGGCGGACTTCCGCCCTCGTCGCTGCAGACCGCCCCTTGCCAAGCATCGAGCGCGTTGCGTCGATGGCGCAGTCGCCGCCCATGACTGCCCCGCGCAAGGCGACGCCCAACCCGTTGTAAAACGCGTCGATACCTACGCCTTCCGCCGCAACTGCGGCGCCCATCCGCGCAGCGGCCGCGTAGCGACGGCGCCCTGCCAGCGGGCTCTCATCTGCGATGGGCGTGAGAAGGGCGGCCCCGTTCTCCAGCGGGGCCAGGGCCGCGCAGACGCTGTCCACGAGGCAAGGGCCGCCGCAGCGCTCCTGCTGCCACGGTGGCAAGAAAACGCCCACGACGTTCACGCGAGCCGTGCCCTCCCACATCCACGGCCTCACGCCGAAACGCAAGGCAAAACATGGAGAAGCTGAGTGCCCAACATGAGATCGAGGTTCGCCGATTTGCCTGGCCAGCCTGAGGAGCTTGTCCAAGATGGCTGATGCTCGGAGTTCTGCTGCGCGCGCACTTGTCCATTGCAACTACTTCCGCGTCCGCGAGCAGACGGTGCGCACCTCCCGGCAGGCTGCAACCGCCCACTGCAACAGGCGGGGGCGCCTTTCTCATGTGAAGCGGGGCCGCGGTAGGGGCCGCAACTACGGCCTCGCTGCTGGCCGAACTCGCCGGAGGCAAACGCGCCGCAAGTTGCGCCGCCGCGGCGGCTTCGGCGCTCGCAGGGCCCTTTGCCGCAACTGCGGCGTCTGTGCAAGGGTCTGCGCCGCCCTCAGAAGCTGTCTCTGATGGGGCCGATCCTTCAGGGGGCGGCGGCGCCCCCGCGCTGTCTGCGCCGGGGGGGTCCGCTGCTGGCGACGGAGGCGGGATTGCTGCAGGGGCCGCAACTGCGTCTCTAGGCGCTTGAGCTTGCGCCGCCGCCTCCACTGCAGGAGCCGCAACTGCGTCTCCAGGCGATGGTGGAGGCCGCCAGTCCGAAGGCCGCAAATGAAACATAGGCGGCTCTACTAAACCGCATTGCGACGGTGGCCATTTGGCCTGGCGCGGCTCGTCGGCGCACGCGTGGACCTTCACCTTTTTCATGGCAGTTGGAGCCGCAACTGCGGCTCCAGATATTCAACTCCTGTCGTGCCATACTTCGTCTTCCTCGGCGAATTGCCGCTGTTGTAAGGAAGCCGCTCGACCTCGAAGTGGGCTCCTTTCTCCTGCCCCAAGCAGCGCGCGCCAACGGGCGCGCCCATGGCCGCCCCCTACAAGCGCGCCCGCGGCGCCCCACCACGAAGGCCCCCGCTGAGCCTTCTGCGGGGCCGCGGGGACAGAAGAGAGAGAGAGAGAGAGAGAGAGAGAGAGAGAGAGAGAGAGAGAGACCGGACAAGTAGGCGGACCAGGGTCCGTCCGCGAGGCGCACTGCGGTGCGACAACCCGCCAAACACTATTTGCGGCGGTGCAGCCTTGAGATACGAGGGCGGGCAACAAACCCCCTCCCCCGGCGCAATGCGACTGACGCTACAGACGGCGGACAGACAGTGAAGATCTCACGTGTCAGACCGCGTGACGAAGAAGGCCCCAACAAGAAAGGCGACGTGCTGACACGTGGCTAGGCGGCTTGGCAGACCGCCAGTTGGGCGCTTGGCCGCAACGCGGCGCGCAGGGACGGGGCACCCCCCGCCCCCACGCCCTGACACCGTGGACGCGGGGCCACGCGTGCACACGGGCAGGCAGAATGGCGGAGATTAGCGCGGGGCTCCAGGCGGAGCGCCGCGGAGCGATGACAGCATAGCATGGAGGGTGAGTGGCGGCGCAGCACCATCGGGCGAGTGTGTAAGCAGCTCGGCGAAGGCACGACCGGCGCGGTGGAGGCGCTGGAGCAGAGGGCCTTGACGGGCTTGGGCAGCGGCAAGGTCGGCGGCGAGAGCAGCACACCTCTGCTGAAGAGCGGCCATAGACTGGGACAGCTCGGCTTCGCGGTCGGTGGGGGGCGGCTGCTCTGTGCCTGCGACCGCGGGCCTCGTGGCGGGGACGAGGTCATCGGTGCGCCTGGCCAGGTGGTGGACCAGCGCGGTGCGGCGATCCGTGTGCTGGCGGCCGTCGCCCTTGCGAGGCGACTGGAGGGTGACGCGCGGTCCCAGGGCTGAAGCCGCCAGGGCCACGCCCCGTGAGGACGGAGGAGCCGCAGCCTCGCACCCAGCAACAGTAAAAGCGTGGACGGGGTGCGACGGCCTAGCTGGCTCAGTGCCCTGCGGGGGGGCTGGAGCCGCCCCCGCGGGCTGGCGCTGGTGGGGGGACGGGGTGGGTGGCACGGGGGGACCAATCATGATGCCGTGCGAGGGCTCGGAGGTCGGCCGCGTGGTCGGGTGGCGTCTCGATGAAGCGGCATCGTCGGCAGCGTGGGGTGTCGGCGGGGCGTCGTCTATGCTGCCACTCAATCCGAGGGGATCATAAAGGTCCTCGTCGGCGTCTTGACGGTGAGCGACGTCATCATGTGGGTGCGATGTCGCTCTCGGTGGCGGAGTCGAGGTGGGCGTCGAGAGGCTGCCCGACGGGGCAGGGTTGGCGCTGGCTGGCCCGTCGTCCAGGAAGTCTAATCCCCCGCCGAAGCCGAACGGGTCGTCCTCCTGTTCGTCGTGCATCGCCCGTTGGGCCTCGGCCCAGAGCTCATCCGGGTTCTGCGGGATGTATGGTCCAGCCGCGGGTGGTGCCTGGTCCGACAGCAGGGGGTTCGGTTCCATTTTGCTGAGTTCCGCTGCTGTAAACCCAGCCCTGCGGTGTGGGAGCGGCAGAGTACGGTGTCTGCGCTCGTAGATAGCGACAGCGACCCCATGAAGCACGGTCGCTTGGCGATGTCGTGTTTTGGCAGCTTCAACAATGTCGTCGGGGAGGTTGTGCGTGCGTGCCGCCGCTGTGGCAAGGGCGTCGGCCTGACGGTTGAACTCCTCCGCGATGGGCCCGATGAGCCCAAGGTCGATGCCCAGGTCTCCCAGGTGGCTGGCGATTTTTTCGACGCGAAACATGTTGGGCTTGGCCATAACACATCGGTGGATCTTTTCCCAGAGCTCCGCGTGCGTGTCCTGCGGCGCTGGATGTCCGTCGGTGATGCTTTGGAACCCATCGACCACCGCCTGGTTGTCCACGAAAACGTGCACGGGCCGCTCGGCACATGCCGTAAGGTGGACAATGGCGAGGGTCTCCGCAACCTGGGCGTTCTGCGTTAGGCCGTGAACGCGTGCACTGTAGTTCATGCGGTGATCGATGCCGTAGTAGACGCCGTAACCCGCTCGTGCTAGCAATGGGATGGCTTGGTTGGTGCACGCACCGTCCGTGGCAGCATAGACCCATGTCCAACCAGTGTCGTAGTCAAGGTAGGTGGTGTAGGTGTCCTGGGCTGAAGCCGCAGGATCACCCTCAGGGGAGGGCCGCGGAATGGGCTGTGGCAGCGGGTCCCTCGCGAGGTCGGCCTGCAGGTCGAGGAGGGCTGGGTCTTCGTCGAAGAGCCCGCAGTGTCTTGTGTGCGGCGGAAGACGGGCCCACTGGTCGTCACTGATGAGGGTGGTGAGAGGGAGTCTTTCTCGGGCCCAGCACTTACAGTCGCGGACAGTGTGCTCCTGAGTTTCCTCTTCCTCGTCACAGTAGCGGCACATGGGGCTGGGGTCTGCCGACGTGTTTGATCGGGATCGTCGCTGTTGGGTGTGGTCCCCGCCCGACAGGTAGTTCAGGAGGAGCGCCAGCTGCCAGGCAGTGCATTTGGCTGCTCCTTTAGTTCGCGCGAGCCACGTGCTGGCGAAGAGGTCAAGGCCCTGTCTGACAGAGGCGAGGTAGCCAAGGTCGTGTCGCCGTGGCTTGATCCTCCGCAGAAATGCCCTGCGTTGTGAGGCCCGCAGCATGTGCAGGAAGGCGTTTTGGGGTAAATTCAGCCAGCTGATCGGGCAGCCCCAGTCGTCGTACATGATGCCAAATGTGGGCCAGGTCCATCGGAGCTGCTGGAGCGACTGGACGAGTCGTCCGACGGGTCCTCCACCAAACAGGGTCTGGACGTGGTGTTGGAGGTCTCTGGCGAGCCCGCAGAGTGTAACGTCGCGGTTAACCTGTCGCCGCAGGCACAGGAATGCTTCACGCTGCGTGATGGCGTCGATCTCTAGGGCGTGTCCCGGCACGCACACGGCCATGAGAGTCCAGAACTCGACCCACTTGTTCCCCTTGGGGCGGATAGCCGCCTTGAGGGCGTGGTTGTAGGCAGTCTTGGCTGGGCCTGATGGTGCTTGAATGTCGGTGCCCGTGGTGCAGACGCTGGCAGCCAGGGATCGGGCGTGCCGCGCCTTGATAAGCATCGGCGACGGGAGCTTGCCAATGCGCGGCAGGCGGATAGTCGCCCTCCGTACACGGGCGTCTGCGGTGGCCGTGAGGTTAAGCGCGGCTGGAGCCGGCGCTGCCTCTGCGTTGATGTAACTCCCGACGAGCTTGAAGGAATCGACCACACGTAGGGGGCGATCCGCCAGTGTGAGCTGGGTAACGGCGGCGTGAAGCTCGTCGGTGAGCGCCCACCCTGCCACTTTACCAGGGTGAATGCGTTGACCTGAGAATCGATCAAACTTGGCGGTTTCGTCGAGAGATTTCTGCAGCTCAGAAGCGGTGTGGGTAGTGGAGTTGCTGTCGTCAACGAAGGTAGTGCTGAGTGATCGAGGAACGTATCGGTGCTGCCTCTTTGTCCACACGCACATGAGCAGCTTGATGTCATCCAGGGACCACGAGCTGCCCTGGAGGTGACCGTTTGTCCTGGCCAGGTCCCTGGAGTACGCTCCGTTCATGCGGATGTAGCGTTTGTGGTGTCTGTAGAAATTTCGGCGGACAGTAACGATGTCTTGTGGACACCCCGCGTGCAGCGCAAGGTTTAGACAGATGTCCGTGATGAGGTAGTCGAAGCACTTCTGTCGGTCAAGGGCAGCTCCAGCTAAGGGGAGGAGTAAAGTCCTGGCGTGTTCGATGCGCAGGGCGAGAGAGGTGCTGACATCCCCAATGGTGGCTTTGGGAACAGCGCCGAAGCTCGTGGCATGGGTCCATCCTTGCCGCCAGGTCGTGAGGCTACGGTAGGCCGGCGCTTCCCACGCGTACATCCACACGGAAAGAACCGAGAGAAGTCGTTGGTCCGTCGGGAGTTCCCCTCGGCCTTTTCGGAGGCACGGGTTTGGCACGTGCAGGAGGGGCTCGGGGATGGTGCCAGTGCGTTGCATAGCACGTAAGACGCTGGCGAAGAGGCGAAGGATGTCGTCGGGTAACTCCTTAGCCTCCTTAGTTGTCCAGCCGTCGAGTCCCCCCGCGCGGCGCGGTGAACGGGTGCGAATGAAGTGGATGAGTTGGTCGTCGGTGAGGTGGAAGGGGGCTGCTGGTGATGGCGTAGGCAGCTCTTGGCGGTATTCGTCGTAGAAGTCCGCCCACGTCGGCATAGCTTCGGCGTCATGGCCCGCGCGAGCGCGGTACCTGCCCAAGATGGGCTCCCAGGTGTCGACCATGAGCTTAAGCATGTCTTTGGTGTTGGCAACAATAGCGTTGGCGGGGAGGGCGTCGGGAACCTGGGCAGGTGGTGGGCCACGAGTGTGGCCGTCGTCGTTGTCCGTGTCGAGCGAACTACCGTCGCTGGGGCTGAAGCCGCCGGCGTCGGTGTCGGCGTCACTATCGTCCGTGCTAGCTTGGTCAGGGTTGAAGGCGGTGGTGTCGCAGTGGAGCTGTGCATCGTCGGGAGTGGTAGGCGTGCGGAGATACGCCGTGGGCGAGCAGTCGGCAGCCCGCGCGTATATGGCCGCCTTTCGCCCGCTTGGCTCGCGGACACCCTCAGCCCAGATCTTGATGCGTTCAGCTTTGGCTCGGTTCGCACGTCGCGCCAGCTCCGAGTCTAGGTTTTGGATCAGACGATCTAGGTGCTCTCCGCGTGGTGCTGGCACGTCGGGGGTCCAGGCATCAGGAAAGGCCAGGAGGGCCGTGGGGCGCAGCTTGTGGCAGAGAAGGCGGGCCGCGGTCCACGTGCAGTCGATGCGTTGCGCCAGGTGCGGCGGGATAGCACGGCAGTCCATATGATGGTGCTGTCCGATGAAGCGAAGCTCGCAAAGTTGCCGATGGAGCTTGCGAAGGCGGTTCATGTGAATCGTGGAAGCTCCGTAGGTGGGAAAGGCGCGGGGGACGGCGGGTCGCTCCTCGAACGTGGGTGTGAGCCCGTGCATGGTAGGGGCCTTCTTTTTTGGGTGGTCTGGCGGTGGGGGCGGCAGGTCCCGCAGCCGGGTGAGATGGCACTCATGGCTGGCCTCGTTTGCCAGGGCGAACATGCGTTCCACATCGTCGCGTGTGTCAGCCTGCTCCATGCGGTCGTGGTATCGTCCTGCGATGAGGGTCCCTAATGCCTGAAGTTCGTGGTCCTCATGAGCTCCGTCGTTTGGAGGGTAAGGCGTGGGGGCCAGAAGGCGTGGGGCCGTGTGATCGAGGCGGCTAAGGTCGAGTGTGACCTGCAGGCCAACATGGGACTTCGCTGGCAAGTCACGCAGATAGCAGAAGTCGGTGACAAGGGATCGCGCAGCTTGGTTGGCGATGATATAATCGATGCGCGAAGTGCGGGGGCACTTGGTGACGCGGTCCCAGTCAGGGATATTGCCATATGTGTGCATGGTGTGGTCTGGTGTGCCTTCAGCGACGTTAAACCATCCGTGCTGCATCATGTGCAGCAGATGTGGATTGTCGTCGATGTTCGTGTTGGCGTCCATGCAAATGAAATACGGGGCTGAGCCGACCCTCGCGGCGGCGCAATCAGCAAGCCGAAACAAATCGGTGCTGTCCCCTCCAGCGACCCCGTAGAGGCTCGCAATGTAGATCCCAGCGGGACCGTGGTTGTTTCGTCGCCGCCTGCGGCGGTGCTGGGTGCAGAGCGGGAGGAAGGCCTCGTGCCATCGTTTCTTGGCCTTGAGGGTGGCGATACAGGTCGCAATGTCGTCGACGGTGGAGTCGACGATGGCGTTTTTAGAGAGGATGGCGACCCCACCCGAGGCGCCGGTGTTGCCCTCGACCGTGTGGTCCGTGCCACCGTGAGCAGCTTTGCGCTGAGCACGCGCCAGATCGAGGTCAGGTCCCAGACTGGCCTGGCATCCTCCGTGGTGTGGATTGGCGGCGTTGGTAGCGATGGCTTGCCTGGTAGGCTTGGCATGTCGGGTCTCCTGCAGTGCTATGACTGCGGCGTTGTGGTCGACACCTAGAGCGGTGATGGTTGGCCAGTTCGCTGGGAGACTCGTGATGTTGAGGCTGACGAGGTGGATGGAGCGACCTGGCCCATCTCCGTCGGTGGAGCTGGGGTTAGCACGCCCCGCACGGTGGAGGGCAGCCTGGCCGTCACCCAGGTAGAAGGCTTGGCCACAGTAGGAGCTCATGGCGTCGCGGCAGATTGGCTTGGACGGGGCTGAAGCCGCCGTCGGGCCAAAAGTATAGGCAAGGCATGGTCGACGCTGCGCCGGGGGGGGGTTCATAAACATCGGCAAAACTGCCTCGAAAAATCCTCCTCACTCCTGTACCGTGGGGGACGGAGGGAGGAGAGGTGAGACGGCAGCAGGGGGAGAGGGAGGCGACTCCTCGATCCGTCCTGCCGAGCTCAAGAGCAAAAGCAAACCAGCGGCGGCAGCTCGGCGCGGCAGCGGCGCAGCGCGCGCGCAAATACTGCGCACGCGACACCGCTGGTCCGTCCTGCGGCGGCGCGCCCGCCCCGTCAGTGCCGTGATGAGCAGCATCAGCTGGAACAGCTTGTTCGTGTGCACCCTCCGCGCTCGCCTCGGGCGGTGGGCCCTGTGGCTGCGGCGGCGCACGCCCTGCCAGCGCGTCAGCCACTAGCTGGGCGTGGCGAGCGGCGCGGTCGGTGGCCTGGCGCTGAGCCTCGTCCATGCCCGCTGCCGTGAGGCACGCGTTGCGGACAGGGCTGACTCCACGCGGGGCCGCCGCTGCCGCGGCAGCGGCTGAGGTGGCGGGGCCGCCGCCGTGGCTCAGAGGGGGCAGCGGTGAGCCGCCGCCGAAGCCCGCCGCGAGGCCCTTGACGGAGTACTTGTGCTTGAAGGGGTCGAAGGTCGGCGCCTCGTCGAAGGCGACGACAACGCGGGTGGGCGGTGGCAGCTCCTGGTCCGTGGACGGCGTCGGCTCGAGGTCGACCTCGCCAGGTTCGATGGCGCTGGCACCGAAACGTGGCACCACCTCGGAGGCTTGGCCGTCAGCCTGAGTCTCGCGAGGCGGCGAGCTCGTGGAGCTCCCAGGGGGCTTGCGCGAGCTGTGGCGGCTGTAGGACCGGCTGCGCGGGACGCGCCCGCCCGTGTGGCGGTCACGTGGCGAGGCCACCTGGGCGTTAGCGCGCGCAGAGTCCGCCCTGCTCGGGGAGCGGATCGGCGCTGCGCAGGGTGTTGGGCTGGGCGGGCGGGAGCCGCCTGTGCCGCCCGCCGCCGAGGCTGCAGCCTGGTCAGGGTCGACGGCGTCGGGCCGGGGGCTGACGTGGTGGGCACTACCCTCGCTGTGCCGCGGGGAGGCGCTGTGGTGCGCCTGGGTGTGCGTGAGGACGAGCGGGACGAGCGGCTGCCGCTCGCGCTCAGGGGGGGCAGGTTTCGCCTGGGCAGGGCGCAGCGCTGCGGCCACGTTTGGCGGGGGCGTGTGTTGGCGCGGTTGCCAGGCACGCACGTACGCCTCGCGCCATCCTTCGGGGCGCCCTGTCCTGCCACGGCTTGGTGCAGCCCCCTGGGCTGAAGCCGCAGGGGGTGCCGCTGCGGGCTGGTTGCTGGCGGTGCTGTCGCGGCGGCCTGGGTAATGGCCCCAGGCACGCGTGGACCCTGGCACGGGCGAGGTGGCCCGTGGAGGAGCCTGCCCGAGTGCACGCGGGAAGCCGACGACCGCTGGGTGCACCCTGGCGTGGGGGGCGTGGCCGTAGCTGGAGGCGGCTGCTCCTGCCGCCGCGGGCCTGGCACCAATGGGGCCACGGTGATAGGCGGCGCCCCCGCCGTACACCGCGCTGTCGCCTGTCGGGACGCGCGCGGGAGAGCGGTTGCGTGGCGTGCTCGGCTGACCTGCGTCGCGTTGGTCGCGCTGCTGGGTGCGCTGCTGGTGCTGTTGGTAGCGCTGCTGGTCGGCTCTCGAGAGCGGGCGGGTGTCGGGGAGGATGGGCGGCACGTCGGGCCGCCGCCAGCCCTGATAGACGTGCTCGAAGGCATGGTCTGGGTAAGTCTCCCCGACGGGTGAGTAGCGCCGCACATGCTCCACGAAGTCAATGTTCTGCGGCTCGGGGAGCACCGTGATGTTCACAGCCCGCTGGTGCGCTGGTCCATAGAGACAGAAGCTACCACGGTTGCTGCGGTCGTGGTTCAACTCGGCTTCGGTCGTGGCACGACTCACCATGGCGTCACAGAGGCGCATGTCGTAGTCGAGAGCTTGAGGCCCAGGGCCGCCCTCGGCATCCCAGTACAGTACCACATCCCGCCAGCGCGTGCGGGTAGTGTGGATGCGCTCGGCGATAGACTCGCAGACGGTCCTGACTGTGACACGATCCCTGTGCATGTTGGTGATGGCTAGGGAGTAAGGTCGGCGGACCGCTTTGTTGAAGATGAAATCCTCCTTGAGGGCCTGGTGAGGGCCGAAGAGCACGTAGCCTTCCTTCCACAGCGGTTGGTCGGGAGACGGGTCTTCAGGCATCCCCGTTCCTGTGAACCCTGGTGGCCGCCTCGTGCCGTCGGGCAATCCCTGCTTGAGGACGCGACGCGGCCTCGGTGGTAGATACCATTGACCCTGGTATCCTGCTTGGCCTGGTTGCGGAGGCTCCCCCCCGGGGCCTGAAGGCGCTCGGGGGGGCTCCTTGAGGTCGTGCTGGGCTGGCGCGTTGCCGATTGGCGGGCGAGGATGTGCGGAGGCATCCCTGTGGCACGGACGTCGAACAGGCTGTGCGGACGAGGCGGATGCGGGCATCTGCTGGAGAGGCAGCATGTGTCGGAGTCCCTGTTGTCGGTGCTGTACGCACACGTCCAGCTGTTGCAAGAGTAGTCCGTGGACCAGTCCATAGGTGCACGTAGTCCGCTGAGGGAGCAGTCCGGGCACGTTGGTTGGCCCGAGGTGCCGAGCTGCGTGTTGCGGCGGGCAGCACAATACTGACAGCATTGGAATCGGCACTGTAGGCAAGTCCAGCGTCCTGGTAGGGGCGGGAACGCTTGCTCGTCGGTGACTGCGTCGTCTGGGTGGGGTCGGGGTCGACCCCACAAGGGCCAGACGTCGGCGAACCAGGACTGGCCTGTAGTGCGGACCACCTCCGCGGGGAGGCGAGCGTCGTCAGCATGTCGCTCGATCCACTGGGGCCCCAGGTCCGCTGCGATCATGACCGTGCGCCAAGTGTCGTCCGCCTTGACGTGGACTTGGGTCGGTGCCCAGAGCCTGGTAGTGGTATCGCCATGGTCGTGGTGTAGGATGACCCAGCCATCGCGACCCGCAACCGCAGGGTCGATAACGCGGTGGCCCACAACGGTCGCCCCCCACGGTAGGTAGGCGCCATCGTGATGCTCGCCCGGGTCAAGCCAGACCTCGACGCCAGGGGCGTTCACACGGGCCCGCACATCGCGGACGTGGAAGGCGAGGACGTGGTAGGCGGTCGGCTCCTCTTCCGTCTCGATGTGCTCCCACGTCTCGATGTCGCTGCTGTGAGAGGTGGAGTTTCCGCCGCTCTGCCGTGACGAACGCGAGGCGGATCGCCGTGAGCGGGCATGGCCTCGGGCGAGGGCGGCGGCCGCGCTGATGAGGGACGGCGTACGGCGGTCGTCGGCTCCCGATGTCGTCGATGAGCGGTCTGGACTGTGTCCCAGGGCGGCACCTGGCTGATAGGTGTGCGATGGGCCAGACGCGGCCCCAGGGCTGGAGCCGCTGGGGCGCGGCGCTCGTACGTCGGACTGCCCCCGCACGGGAACGGCCTGCAAACCAGTGTACACCAGGTCGATCAGTGGCTGCGGGTCCAGCTGGAGCTTGCGAAGCGAGGCGCGCGGACGGGGCTGGTTGGGGTCGGCCCTGGTGGCTGCTTCGGTGTCGTAGTGCTGTGTAGCCCATGCTCGCGCTGCCTCTGGCGAGTATAGTGCCTGCGGCGGTGGCCACGCTGCCGCGGTGTCCAGCCGGCGCCAGGTGTTTGCTTCCTGGTCGCGGGCTTCAGCCGCCTCGCGGAGGTCTGGGTGATCGAAGCCGGCAATGTGGAGGGCGTGCGCACAGTCGCCCATGCCATAGGTGTGTGGGAGGGCACGGCACCTGGAGGCAGCTTCGGTGGGGGCACACCAGTCCATGCGGATGAGGAGGCCCAGGACCCGTGGGTAGATGAGGCGCGCTCCGTGAGCCTCCCCTTTCACGAAGTTGTGCCAGTTCTCACCGCGCGGCGGTTTGGTAGCCTCGCACATCCAGAGCGCGATGGGTCCCCAGGCGAGGGTGTCGTCTTCGAGGCTGCAGGGCGGGTGAGGCGGCACCGCGTACCACGCGGCCAGCGACGGGTGCACACTCACGTACGTGCGGCCGACATTTGTGGCGGTTCGACCCTTCGCTTCACGGCGGGGGCCCGGCAGGAGGTGACCTCCGTTGAAAGCGAGACGAGCCGCAAGGTCGCCGCGGGTCCCGTGCCAGAAGACCGTGGGCGTGTCAGTGGTGGGTTCACGGAGGTCCCACGTGAGGTAGGGGAAGATCGTCTCGCCTGAGTTCCCACCCGAGTCTTCCAGCACCCAAGTGAGTCGGTTCGGGGGCCTCTGCATGATGTCAGTCCACGGCGCCAACGCTTGGAGCGTTGGGTCATGGGTGAATCGAGGATGGTCGTAGAGTCGCAGGGCGTCTTTGATGTCCTCTGTAGTCACGCCACTGTTACCAAGCGCAAAGCCGTTCTGGTACAGGGAGGTGAGGATGCTCGTCGGCGGCACGGGGACCGCTGGGTCGCGCTGGATGGTGCTGCGTAAGTTGCGCGTCGGTGGCCTGAGGGCTGGGTGGGGCGTACCAGGGCCTGGAGGCGCCTGGGGCCTGGCGGGTGAAGCGTAGCGCGCTCGCCGTCGTGGTGGTTGGGTGTCCATGTCGGAAGAGGAACCACGCGCATCTGCATGTCGGAAGATGGACCACGGGCTGTCGAGGGTGCGCTCACGTGTTTCACTTGCCTCGGCGTCGGTGGCCTGAGCTGTGGCGTCTTCGTGAGTCGGCGGGTTGCCAGAGGCCGCGCCGCTTGTGGGGCCGTCTCGCTGGGACGGGCTGGTCGACCGCGGTGTGACAGACGAGGCTCGCGATACCGCGGCAGTGACTTCAACAATGGCGGCGGTGGTGGCGGTAGTGACATCGGCGACTGCGGCGGCAACTGCAGCAGCATAGTGTTCCTGTAGCAGCGGGTGTCGAAGATAGTGCACGTGCTGGCTCTCGGGGTCGTCGGGATGCGTGCGCGGCATTGTGTGTGTGGCCTCATCGCGCGGCCTCCTGATCGGTTGGCAACAGCGGAGGCACCACTGGGCCGTGGGTGAGTCCAGGGCGCGCGCACAGATGCGGGCCCCTACGTGTCCGACGGCTCCTTGAGCGAGAAGTTTGGCGCCGACCAGGAGAAGACCGCAAACCACTCCGCCTGTGGCAATAGCTCCGAGTTTGCCGCTGGCCCATTTCAGGGCACCCCAGAGGCCAGACCCGACTGCGCTGGCTCCGCCCGAGACGATGTCTCTGAGTTTGGCACTGGTCCACTTGAGAATACCCCACAAGGCGGGCGCGGCGTCGTATGCCGTTGTGCGTCGGGGCGTAGTGGACACGGATGGGCCTGGTGCCGCAGCTTCACGGCGTC
This sequence comes from Prorocentrum cordatum, assembly GCA_963575745.1. Lineage (NCBI taxonomy): Eukaryota > Dinophyceae > Prorocentrales > Prorocentraceae > Prorocentrum > Prorocentrum cordatum. The sequence goes on along the minus strand of CAUYUJ010014240.1, from coordinate 92,275 downwards.
GTCGCTGCCGGTAGCTGGGGTCTCGGCTCGGTGTCGGCAGGTGCCCGTCGATCTGGTCCTTGTACGGCATGGCTACCACGATGGCATACGTGGCCACGAAGAGGCAGATGAGACAGCCGCAGCGTCGGGAGGCCGCTGCGCTGTGCGGGGCCTCGTAGGAGCCGCTGGCGTCAGGGCTCGCGTCCTCGATGGGATCATTGTCGATGCCAGCCTGCCAGTGGTCGACGGCGCTGGAGTTGGAGTCAGTCGCGTTAGCTCGGCAGACAAGGGTGCGGGGCGGGGTCCTGCCACCTGAGGTCTGAAGACGCCCAGATCCAGCCAATGCTGCAGCGGGGCTGAAGCCGCCACTGCGCGGGCTGGTGAGAGCTGGCAGTGCAGTGGAATGGCTTGTCTCGTCGGCGGCGGTGGCGCCTTCGGCGTCGCTGAGCTGTGCGCTGGGGTCGGCCTGGGCCGAGTTGATGGGCGCACTGCTGTGCGACAGGGGGCGCCCTGTGTAGGGTTCGCTGTCACGGTCGCGCTGGGCCGTGTCACCTGGCGGTGTCGTGCCGTCGAGGTCCTGGGTTTCCGTGTCGTGGATGGAGTCGTTCTGGCTATCGTCCGACACGTGGAACGAGTCCAGGGATATGTTGCTGATATCGCTGGCAGCGGTGTGCTGGAGCAGAAGCGGTTCGGCGTCGGCCGCGGGCTGGTCACACGTGGCGTTCTGGGCGAGGGGGCCAGCTGGCGGTGGTAGGTTTAGCGGTTCCATCGGTGCCGCGGCGAGCTCCGCCTCGACAAGCGGCTGCAGGTCTGGCGGGTGGTGCAGGATCGCATCCGCGAGATACGCCAGGGCGTCTTGGTCGGGCGGAGGGAGGCCTCTTGGCAGCAAGGCGTGGGCCCGTGAGAGGTATGGCGGCAGTGGTGCCGCGAAAGCCTCAGGGCCGACGAGCTGGGCACGAGCGCCCTGGTATTCCAGAAGGAGGCCAAAGTAGCGGGTGGGGTACTCGTGGCTGCCCTGGATACGAGTGAGGTTGCGGTTGGTGCGCTGTCTGTCGGGGCCCGCTCTGTGCCAGATATCCTCGCACATGTCGAACGCGGTGCGGTGGCGCAGGGCGTCGTTTTTCTCCGCGGAGTCCTCCTGGAAAAAGTGGTCGTACTGTGGCAGATGGAGCGTCGCCAGGACGTGCGGGACGCAGTCCTCGAGCCATGCCCAGCACACGTCCTGATGGTCCTCACCTGGTGCCCACGCCGCGGCGCACGGTATGAGCCGTGCTCGGATGTTCATCAGGTGCCAGAAAGCGGGGTCCTCCTCGGGTTCACCCCTGGCGCACAGAGGGGTAGTGGGACTCGTGGGGCTGAAGCGGGGCACGACAGCGGGGCTGAAGCCGCCACTGCGTGCCTGGGCCTTGCCAGCGGCCCTGTCGAGGATATGCTGCACGACGGTCGAGGACAAGCTGAGGACAGGGTACCATCGAGGATATGCTGTACGACAGTCGACCGCAAGCGTCATGTTGAGTGATGGTAGCCCTCGTAGCTGAACTTGCATGCGGTGCGAGGCGTGGCCGGAGGACGCAGGAGTCATCTCAGCTGCGGCAACATCGGTGGTCGACTGCGATGCATGTGTCGTAGTTGACGAGGGCGTGCTCGTAGGAGACATGCTGGTACTCGTCGTAGACGTCGTAGTAGCCGTCGAAGTCCCAGGGGGGCAGCGCGTGGGGCGGGGCCCCTGGTGCTGCTCAGGCCAGGCGCTCGCGGGGGCGCCCAGCGGCCCGGTGCCGCACGGACCAGCGGCGGCGGTGCTGTTCACGATCGGGTCCAAAATGGCGCTGTGATCGTATTTGTAGATGCTGTCATCGTAAAGGTAGAAGAGCGTCCCACGCTCCGCATGTCGCAGGAAAGCCTCTCCTCCGTGCTGGGGCGCACCGCCTGAAGACGGGTGTGCTCCAGCCAGCGAGGGGAGGGCCAGGCCGCAGGCAAGGCGCCACATGATGGCGAGGCCTGGCGGGCGGCGCGAGCGATGAGCCGAAAGCTGCGTGGCAGCACACGTCCTCAAATACCCCTGAATGCTCATGTACATTGCTACAATCACGCTCCCTGCAAGACTACGGGTGTCCCTACACCAGATAGCTTGCGCGTGCTGCTGCCAAAACAGACATGAGGTAACAAGAAAGAGATACGACGCGAAGAGGGGAGCGATGCCTCTGAAGGCGCTTCCTCGGAGGGCTGAGGCGGGCTCTCTGAGGCACCTTCAATAGGGTTCCTGGGTGGCCCGACCCTTGTCCTTGCCTTTGTCGGCCCCTGGGGGCCCCGTCCCTGGGGTGGCCTGGCCTGGCTGGTCGGTCAAACTGCAGGCTGCCGCGGGCTCGGCGGCCGCTGCGGCTTCCTCCTTCTTAGTTTCCAGAGTGGCCGCTTGTGGCAGGTGGATGGTGCCTCCCGTGAGGTGCCCGAGGAGGGTCTGGATGTCGCCGCGCAGTGCAGCGGCGTCGGCGGTTGCCGTCTGTTGCTGGGTGACGACGGTGGCAAGCCCCCGTTCCAGCCCTGAAACGTGCTCCGTGAGTGTGGCCTGGGAGGAGAGAACGCCCGCAAGCTGCACCTGCATGTTATCCACCGTGTTGGCTAGCAGCTCGTGCTGCTGTTCCATGTGCTGGATGCGGGTCGTGGCAGCATCGGGCGGTTTAGAGGCCGATGCGAAGCGCTCGCCGAAGGTGTTGAGTTCGTGGGAGGCCACGCTGTATTCATCACCTGATGAGAGGATCTCGACGTCGACGACGTCACCTGGTACTTCGGCGGCTGTGGCAGCGTCGCCTTCGGTGTGGCCCCCACCTTCTGCCGCCGCCGTGCCAAGCCAGGGGTCGTGGCCACCTGGTCCTGGGGCGGCCGTCGGTTCAGCGGCTCCGTCCGTGCCGTGCGGGGGCGCAGAGGAGCTGCGGCCTGGGGCGCAGGGTGGCCTTGCGTGCGGCGTGGCGTCACGTTTCCCGCTGGAGGAGCGGTGGCGCTTGGCTGAAGGCTCCTCCTTGGGGGTCAGGAGCGGTGCGACGCCCTTGCCTTTGGGCGTGGCAGTCATGAGGTCGTGGAGGTAGGGGCTCTGGGCCGCTTTGGTGAGGAGTGTGCCGGTGGCGGGGCTAAAGCCGCCACCACCGGCTGGCGGCGTCACAGGCTCTGTGATGGTGGTAGGCGTGACGATGGTAACGTTGTCCCGCTTCGGCGCCACCTCAGCCAGCGGGGCCTCGGTGATGCTCCACGGGATGGGGCACCCCGCGACCTGCACCGTATAGGTGAGTGGGGGCCGATGAGCGCGCACTAAGGCAAACTGGGCCGCAGTGGCTGGGTCCCAGGCGGTGTGGTAGACCTCACAGTCCCATTTAACGGACGGGCCCGTGAGAGTCTTGGCGAGCTGGGTCAGCGTGGCGTGGCGTGCCGCAATGCCAGTGATGCGGTAGCGCGTCTTGGCGAGGGTAGCCTCGCAGCCGCGGGTGCTGACAGCAGCGGCCTTGGCGACGTCGGACCCCCGCGGAACACGGATCCCCAGCAGGCCTGACTTGCCGTGCCTGACGACTCCCAGGGCCTTGAACTCCACCGACTTCTGGAACGCGTCTGCCATCGTGATGGGCTGGTCTTCAGGGAACCAAACGGTCTGATACTTGTCGGCGATGGGCTCGTCTGCACCTACGTTGCTGAGGTCGTAGGTGGCACCGA
>CAUYUJ010014240.1:81100-83600 GCA_963575745.1 Prorocentrum cordatum | reverse complement strand
TGACCCCAGACAAACATCCGCAACTGCGGACGTCGCCTACGTGCCACGGCAACCGAGACCTCGGGGCGGCCCCCCCTGGTCTTCAGTGGAACCGCAACTGCGGCTCCCCTCATGCGTCTCGATTGGCAGCAACCTCCAAGGCATCTTTCGCCTTCGGCTTCGCTTTCGCCTTGGCTTTGGCCTCGCCGCTGGACTTCGCGTTCTTCGCGTCTGCTCTCCACGTCCCCGCGGCCCCTTTCTTCTCTGCTGTCTTTGGTTGCAGCGTGAAAAGCCGCTCGCCCGCGCGCAAGTCCACGGAATTTGCAGCACACGAACGAAGACATGAAATGTCAAGTTCGCCTCACCGATCGCGACTGCGGCGAATTCCTCGCCGTCGCACTTCATGTAGACACGAGACGCACTCGTTTCAGGACATCTATGTATATTATTCATATCGTCGTCGGTCACTCTCGACACGGCCCAGAACGGGCACAGACTCTCGCCCCCAGAACAGCGCCACGCGGTGCCCGTGCCTTTCGCGACGTCACCAGAGGCCTCCTTTTCCGCAACTGCGGAGTCAACTGCCTTTAAGGTCGGCAAATTTGAATTCGGGATTGAGGTGGCACGTGCGCTGCGTTTTCTTTTCCTCTGCCCTGTGCGACTCCTCCACTTGACCGGGCGCGCGGCCAGGGCGGTCGCTCTTCGGCAGAAACCTGGCTCCCTTAGGCGCGCACGGGTAAGGCTGCAGCTCCCCCTCCTTCACGACGGCGTCGGATCTGGTGTGTTTCTTGTTGTCGCTGTCCAGGGCGATCTCCGCGGGTTGCTTCAGGGGCGCCATTGAAACGCGTTGCGCCCTCAACGCGAGGGAGATGGCAGCGCGGGCCGCAGCGTGCTGGCCCAGACTCTGCGCGCCCCCCAACCGCGCCCACGTTGTCCACGGCGCGACCTCAACTGAAGCGTTATCCTTGTCCCTCCTGTCCCTTTTCGTCCTGCTTTGTCGTGTGCTGTGCTCTCTCAGGGTCGCATTCGATGACCCTCGGCAGAATGCGAGCTGGCGGGGGCGCGGACGGAGCGCCGGCAGCTGAAGCGGAGGCCGTCGCCACAACTGCGGCGAAGTCAATCCAAGACTGTTTTGCTTTGGGGGCATCTCTGGCGGCGCCCTCCGAAGCGCGCTGCTCCTTGAGTTGGTCGCGGAACCTCCCCAACTCCTTTGACAGTGATTATTTCTGCATGCTTGTCGGCGCACATTCTTCTGCACCCCCCACGCCGCAAGCGTTTCTGCCGCGACGCAGGTCGCGCCTGGGAGGAAGCCGGGTCGCTTCAGCTCTGGAAGAGCCGCAGCAGCGGCTTTGCAAACGCCGCGGAGGTAGCGCGGCACCTCCCCCAGCGCAGCGCGGTCAGACGGGGGCGACTTCGGCCAGAAAGACTCGGGGCATGGACGCCACGTCTTGCCGGGTGGCTCGCAGTGCGCCCGCGCGATGACAGCCGCTTTCGAACGCGGCATCTCCGCGGGCATCTCGTTCGCAACTGCGAACCCAGCCAGTCTAAGTTGTCTTTTTAGGGTCTACGAACTTCTCTGCGAACGCCAGCAGCTCGTCCAGGAACACTGCTTTCTGCCCGCCCATTGCCACGACGAATTCGAAAAGGTCGACGAATTCGGGGTCGCCCACCCACGCGTCGAGCTCGTCGCGCACCCGCGCTTGGACCCGCTCGAAAGTGAGGCCGGCTTCTTGCGGCGCCTGTCCAGCAGACACTGCAGTCGCCAAGGATTTCAACGCGGTGATCTCCGAGGCACGCAAGCCTAGTTGCTGCGTCTTTTTGATAGCGCTGGAGATTAACGAGCAAGCGCGCGGGCACTCGGTGTAGATCTGCCAGGAGAGCACCTCCACACTTAGCCCGTCCTTGTAGAGCTCCGCGAACGCGGCGCCCATTGCCGCAACCGCGGCAACGTCCCACCTGCCGCCCTGAGTCTGGAGTTTCTTCAAAGGCTCGTACTTCGAGCACTCTGCGATAGGCCACTTGGCACTAGTGGTCGGGGACTTCAGAGCCATCAAGAGATGGCTGTGCGACAGCGCGCCGTAGGTTGCGCCGTGCGCCCCCTGGAAACATGTCTGATATGCCGCAACTGCGGCGCGCTTCTGCGCGTCGCAGGCCTCGCGCGCCTCGCAGCTCGTTTTCTTAAGTTGCTCCCGGGGAGGGAGCTCCTGCACGCTGGCCCCTTCGCGGTTGGCTTCGTCGGTCGAGAACCCGCCGGGGGGGGTCGAAAGACCGAGATTCACCGCTGCCCCTTCCATGGGGCGCCCCCCCCCCCCCCCCCCCCGCGCGATTGCCTGGGTGGGCGCCGAGGGTGGAGGGCGGACAGAGAACCTTCTCCCGTTGAACCCTGCACTTGGCCCTGAGGAGGGCGGCTCCCCGGACGACGCCGATGGCCTCCTCGTCCGCCACGCGCGGGCCCGCAGCCGCGGGCCCTCGCGCGGGCGCGCGGCAGCGCGCGGCCGAGAACAAAACGCGCAACCACACT
>CAUYUJ010014240.1:58600-76100 GCA_963575745.1 Prorocentrum cordatum | reverse complement strand
CTGAGCAGGAAAGCAGGAAGGGGAAGAGGCAACGGGATGGAAAAGGAAGGAGGGGGTGAGGCGGAGGGGGGAAAGAGAGAGACAGAGGGGGGGCGGATTTCACAGTAGTAGAGATAACGGAGGCAGGATCGACGCACGGGCCGCCCTCAGAGATTTCCTGGTAGTCGCGCCCAGAGGTCCTTTTTCCGTGGATGGGCCTGGAGAAGGCCGGGGTCGGCGCACAGGTGGCCTCCGAGGTGTTCGCCCCCATGGTTTCACAAGTTCTCGGAGGTCTTTCGAGCCCGCCCGGAGCTGCCAATTGTTGATTTAGTATATAAAGTATGCTCTTCATTCAAGACTCCACCCTCTATTATTTCAAATTCTGTTGTTTCTTAGCTCACGGATGGAGAAACGGCTCGGCGACCTCGCGAAAGCCGCCTCGGAAGACGAGGGCGGCGCTCTCCGCTTCCAGTGGGTCCTGCTGGAGGACGAGGAGAGTGCGTTTGCCCAGGGGACGCTGCCGCGCCAGTTCGTCGAAAGCGCCATGAACCAGTTCCCAAGGGCACAGGGCCTCGGAGCGAGCAGCGACGCGGGCTGCGCTGGAGCGCGGGCCTCGCAGTCTACGCAAGTCTTCGCTGGAGAGCATGCCGCGCAAGCCGCGCCACGGGCCGCGGGCCCGCCCGCCGCGCCCGTGCCTTCCAGCGACTGCCAGCCGGCCGGCAGCCGGGGGCCTGCCCAATAGGACCAATGGGCCGCGCGCGGGCAAGCACTGCAATGTAAAATGTCGTCGCCGCGGCCTAGCCGCGGTGACGACATTTTACATTGCAGCGCCCCCTCCATGGAACCACGGCCTCATGGGCAGGCCCCCGGCTGCCGGCTGGCGGGCGGCCGCCTGGAAGGCGCGGGCGCGGCGGGCGGCCCCGCGGCCTGCGGCGCGGCTTGCGCGGCGAATTCCCCGGGGAAGACCCGCGTGGACTGCAGTGCCCACGCGCCAGCGCAGCCCTTGTCGCTGCTCACTCCGAGGCCCCGCGTTCCTGGGAACTGGTTTTTGGTGCTCTCCACCCACTGGCGCAGCAGCATCTCCTGGACGGGCGCGCTCCCCTTGTCCTCCAGCAGGACCCGCTGGAAGCGGAGAGCGCCGCCCTTGTCTTTCGAGGCGGCCTTCGCGAAGTCACCGAACCGTTCCTTCATATGTAAACTCAGAAACAACAGAATTTGAAACCAGCGGAGCACTGCATGGATATCGCTAAAAAACACCAAATCAACAACTGGCAGTCCCAGGCGCGCCCAAAAACCTCCGAACTTGTGAGCCCGTGGGAACGAATACCTCGGAGGCCACCTGTGCACCGACCCTGGCCTTCTCCAGGCCCACTCACGGAACAGAATCTCTGCGCGCGCCTTCCAGGAAATCTCTGAGGGGAGCCCGCGCGTCGACCCTGCCTGCTATTTTCGTTAAGTTTATAAGATTAGTCCCCTTTATCCCTCCCCCCCCTCCCTCCGTCTCCTTCTCCTCTTCCTCCGCCCCCCCCCCTGCTCCCCTTGCCACTTCCCCCCCTGCCCTTCTCCTCGGGACCCCCTGCATCTAGGTGGGAGGGGGGGAAGGGAGGACAAGGCGAGGCCCCCGATGGGCAGGCTCCCGATGGGCAAGCCCCCGGCTGCCGGCTGGCCGGCGGCCGCCTGGGAGGCGCGGGCGCGGCGGGCGGCGCCGCGGCCTGCGGCGCGGCTTGCGCGGCGAAGGACCCCAGAGAAGACTTGCGTGGCTCGCAAGGCCCGCGCGCAAGCGCAGCCCTTGTCGCTGCTCACTAGGAAGTCATGTGTTCCTGGGAGCTGGTTCCTCCATATGCAAGCTAAGAAACGACAGAATTTTTAACCGTAGAGGGCGGGGCACTGGATGAATATCACACATAAGCACAATATCAACAAACGGCAGCTCCAGGCACGCCCAAAAGACCTCCGAGGACTTGTGAACCCATGGGGGCGAATACCTCGGAGGCCACCTATGCACCGACGCCAGCCTTCTCCAGGCCCGCTCACGGAACAGGACCTCTGCGCGCGCCTTCCAGGAAATCTCTGAAGGGGGGCTCGTGCGTCGATCCTGCCTCCGTTACCGTTATGTCCTATTATATCGTATCCGTCCCCCCTCTTTCTCCTTCCTCCGCCGCTCCGTCTCCTCCCCCTCCTTCTCACCCTCCGCCATCCTTCCCCTCCTCGTTGCATCCCCCCCCTCCTGCCCTCCTTCTCAGGGCCCCCCCATGCGTGTAGATGGGAGGGGGGGGAAGGAGGAAAAGGGAAGGAGGGGGAGGAGGAGTGACGCAGAAATTGGCGCTGCGCCACAGGCGCCATGCCGGGCGAGACATGGCGCTCGCGGTCCGGCGCCAGAAGCACACGCGGCACGACGCAGAAACGCTCGCGCCACACGCGGGGGCACGGCGCGTGACGCGCGGCACGGCAGGGCACGCGGTGCACATCGCGCACGGCACGCCGCGCGCGGCGCGCGCCATGGGCGCGGCCTTCGCGATCGCTGCGCGCGCGGCGCCGCGCGCGGCACAGCGCGCGCAGCGCTCGCGCGTTCAGAGCCACGCAGCACGCGCGCACGGCGCGCCGCGCGCAGAAGAGAACGCCTTTGCGCGCGCGCAGAGCAAGCAAGGGCACGATCCGTGATAAATAGCAATAGCCATGCCGATAAGATATCGCGCTCCCGCGAGGCCTTCCTTCATAGTCAGACGTTGTGCGGTTAAAACCGCCGAAGGGATTCCGATTGTCCCCGGCGGTTTGCGAAATTGCCGATATCGCGCAGCGCCCCCCCGGCGAAACCCCGGCAGGGGGTGCGCGACGCAGTTGGCCGCCGCGGCGCGGGGATTGCGCGGCCTCCCGTTAGCGGGGGGCGCGGCGACGCATCCTCTGCTGGAGCACCAGCGCAGATGCGCCGACGCAGAGCGCTACTGGACGGCGCCAATCGAAAGAAAATAAAAAGGGAGAACAAGTAAGGGCACGGGTCTTCCACAACAAAACCCTTTCGATGCGCGGCGACACTCGAACCCTGGATGCGAACGCGGAGGAATGCGCGTCCCACGTCCAAGGCAAGCACGGGCTTCCCGATGTTGCAAAACTACCTGCAAATGGCTGCGCAGCGACCTCGCAGACGCCCCGTCCGCTTCGCGAGGATGAGTGTTGTAAAGATGTAAAACAAACCATGGATGCGGAGCCCTCGGCTGCCGCCGCTGCGGGGCCCTCGGCTGCCGCAACTGCGGAGCCCTCGGCCGCCGCCGCCGTCGCCTCCGCCTGCTCTGCAGCCGCCGGCAGGCAAACCGCCCTCTCCTCGGCCACGGCGCTGCCGCTGGAGCGCGCCCGCCCGAAGTGCTGCGAGCTCGGAAGACAATTCGTGCGTGGGGGACATCGGCGGGGGGGTGGAAGGGGCAAGCGGGCCGGGGCTGGAACTCCAGAGGCAACGATTGCAGGGGGGGAACGAGGGCGGGAGGGGTCGGAATGAGGAAGAGGAGGATGACGATGAGGAGGTGGAGGAGGGGGAGGGGGGGGAGGAAACAAGGGGGGGACAAGTCAAACCATTAGAGGAGGAAAAGCAGGAAGAGGAGGATGAGAAAGAAAAGCAGGATGAGAAAAAGGAAGGGGACGAGGGCGAGGAGGGCGGGGCAAAGACGGGGCGAGGACGACGAATTACGAGGGGGAGTAGGAGGTGGAGCAGGCGGAGAGAGAGAGAGAGAGAGAAAGAGAAAGAGAAAGAGAAAGAGAAAGAGAAAGAGAAAGAGAGAGAGAGAGAGAGAGAGAGAGAGAGAGAGAGAAAGAGAGGCAGCACAGGAGGGAGAGTGGCAGCACACAGAGAAAGAGAGAAAGAGAGAGATAGAGAGAGAGAGAAGAGGAAGAGAGAGAGAGAGAGAAGAGAGAGAAAAGAGAGAGAGAGAGAGAGGAAAAACAACAAGAGAGAGAGAGAGAGAGAGAGAGAGAGAGAGAGAGATAGAGAGAGAGATAGAGAGAGAGAGAGAGAAAAATAGAAAGAGCGAGAGAGAAAAGAGAGAGAAGAGAGAAGAGAGAGAGAGAGAGAGAGCGAGCGAGCGAGCGAGACAGACAGACACACAGACAGAGAGAGAGAGAGGCGGCAAACAGAGGGGAGAGCGGCAGCACAGAGAGAGAGAGAGAAGAGAGGGAGAGAGAGAGAAGAGAGAGAGAGAAAGAGAAGAGAGAGGAAGAGAGAAGAGAGAAAAAAAAAGAGAGAAGGAGAGAGAGAGAGAGAAAGATGAGAGAGAGAGAGAGAGAGAGAAATAGAGAGAGAGAGAGAGAGGAGAAGAGGGAGAGAGAGAGAGAGAGAGAGAGAGAGAGAGAGAGAGAGAAAGACAGAGAGAGAGAGAGAAAAAAAGGAGAGACATAGAGAAAGCAGAACAATAAGAGACAGAAAAAAGACAGAGAGAGAGAGAAAGAGAGAAATAAATAACGAAATGCATAAAAAAGAAAGAAAGTAATAGAGAGAGAGAGGAAAAGAGAGAGAGAGAGAGAGAGAGCAAAAGAAAGACAGAGAGAGAGAGAGAGAGGGAGAGGGAGAGAGAACGAGAGAGAGACAGAGAGAGAGAGAGAGACAGAGAGAGAACAAAAACATATATATATATATACATATATATATAGAGAGAGAGAGAGAGAGAGAGAGAGCGAGAGAGAGAGAGGAAAGAGAGAGAGAGAGAAGAAAAACAGAGAGAGAAATAAAGATAAACAGAAAGAGAAAGAGAGAGAAAGAGAGAGAGAGAGAGAGAGAAAAAAAAAAGTCAAGACAAAGAGAGAGAAGAGAGAAGTCGCGTCGAGGCTGGGCCCGCGCTGACGCAGGGCACAACCGTCGACAGGCGCGGGCCCAGGCCTGGCAGTGGCGGGAGCGCGAGTCGGCGTCGCGGAGCCGAGCAACCTCGCCGACGCCTCCCCCCCCGCCGAGCCCTGGGCCAGCCCAGCCTCGACACGCCCAGGAGCCACCGCGACGCCACCACGCTCGCGCAGCAGGGTCGGGTGGGCGGGAAAACGCATCCCCGAATGCGGGGCGGCCAGGCGAATCCCGAATCGCGACGGCCTGCGCCGCGGACGCGCCCGCGGGCGCGCAGGAGGGGGATTCGCCTCAGCCAACACTAGCCGTCCCGCAGCATCGGATGAGCAAGAAGAATAGCATGACAAGGGCCGAACGCACCGCCGCGACTTCTCCCCGCGCCCAAGAGCTGCCCAGGGCGCCCATGAGAAGTCGCGTCGAGGCTGGGCCCGCGCTTACGCAGGGCACAACCGTCGACAGGCGCGGGCCCAGGCCTGGCGGTGGTGGGAGCGCGAGTCGGCGCGCGGAGCCGAGCAACCTCGCCGACGTCTCCCGATGCATGCTCGGCGGAACGACGCCCGCGCGCACGCCGTGCAGACTGCAGATGCTTGGTCTGGTTCCCTCACGGCCTGGGCGACCCCTGCACTGCTTCCTCGGCGATCGGCGCGCCCTGCACGCCAAGCGCCGCCGCGGAGCCCCGACCCCGATGCCTGCAAGGCGGCGCCTCGTCGGAATCAGAGTGCGCGATTTCCGCCTCGGCCGCTAGCACCATGGCCTTCGCCTTTGCTGCCGGGTACCTGCGCTTCATAACGCGCCGTGCCATCGCGGCCCAGGCAGTGAGGCCGCGCCCACCACCTACGCGGCACCCGAACGCGGCCACTGACTTCCAGCCGCCCTCGAAAAACAACGCCGCCGGCCCCCCAGTGCGGAGTGCCTCGCGCGCGAGCGGCCTGGGCCGCGTGCAAGCTCGGGCAGACAGGACATGGGGCCCCGCCTGGTCGGCGCGGCCGCGCCGAAAACAACGCGCCCCCCACTCCAGTGCACGATGGAGCCCCAGGTGGGCAGCGGCGAGCTTGACGCAAGCCAGCCCGTCCACGTAGGTGACGCCAGGCAGGAGCTGTTCGCCGGGGCGAACCTGGCGCCTAATAATGCATACGGCGCACAGTCGCTTGCCCTGAAGCTGGCACACACATGCCCTCTAGACCTTCGCGAAGCGGGCCCCTGGCGCGACCCCGCGGCGCGCGCGTGCGCGAGCGGCCCGCCGGGTCTGGGGCCACCTTGCCTTTGCGGCGGCGGAATTGCACCTGCACCTGGTGCTTCCCTTCGTCCTCGTGGAGCAAAATCACGCTATGTGCTGGCGCATTCAGCCCCGCCACTTCGGAGCCGAAGCGCAAGCATAACTGCCAGCAGACGACGAATGCGTCGGCCATGTCGCCGCGCTCAATCTGCCGACCGCAGGGCGCGCCCGTCGGCGCGCGCGGCCCGCCGCCCGATGGGCGCGCGGCCGTGCCTCGCGCAACCAATCTGCCATCGCGCGGACGTTGTCCGCCGTGGCGCGCGCGCGAAACCTTTGCGCGCCAGGCGGTTCCGTCTTCCGACGGACTCACGGAGCTTCTGGACGGCGCGCGCGGTGGCCACACCTTCTGGGCACCGAACACCAGGGCCCGCGCATCCGCCAGGGCCCCCGTGTCTGCGCGGAGCAAATGGAGCACATATCGCATTCCTTGCAAATAATGTGACAGAGTACCCGGGCGGCGGCAGAGCGCCACCATCGCGCCCCTTGTGATTGCGCGCGGCGGCCAGGGTGGGGCCCCGGCCGATTCGCACGCTTGGCCGTGTAATTCAATCGCTGAGGCATACGGATACGCCGAGAGTTTCCACGCGTGGAACTCTCTTAGTTGTTTGTCCTAAACGGTTGGACCCCGCCCTCCCCAGTCGGCTTGGGTTTCCTCTTTTCCCTGCTCCTGCCTCTGCCTGCTCCTCTCTCTCCCTCTCTCCCGCTCAAGCCTTCGGGGCTCAAAGCCCTGGAGCCGACCTCAGGAGGTCTGGGCGCCCTCGGGCGCCCGGAAACGTGCGTGCCATGGCCGCCTGGCGCCCTGCGCTGGCGGGCTCTGCACGCGGACTGATCGCGCTGGCCACCGGCGCGACCGCCTACGACTGGCGCGGGCCGCTCAGCACAGCTGTCGCCCGTGTCGGATGGGGCAGCCCGGCCGCGGCCCGCGAGGTCCCGTTCGTGTACACCGTGCCGTACTACGATGACTCCGAGTACGGCATGGAGATCGACGAGCACGAGGAGGAAGGCGGGGCCGCAGGCAGCCCCCAGGCGCCGCCCGACAGCGGGCCGCCGGGAGCGCCGCCCCCGCCTCCCGTCCATGCCGCCGGAGGAGTCGACAACGGCAGCCACCCCACCGACGACCCGCGTGGTGAGGAGTCCTGGGTGGGCGGCTGGGGTGTCTGGGCGCTGGGGCGGAGGCCCCTGAGCGAAGGCACCTGGGCCTGGCGCTTGAGTGGCATGGGCGGGGTTGCCTACGAGAAGCTGGACAGCCTCGGGAGCGCCTTCTTCACCCATGCAGAGACGGGCTGGCTGACCAAGGACGGCGGCTGGTTCTTCTACGCCCTCGAGAAGCTGGGCCTGACGGTCTTCGGAGCCGCATGGCCTGCCGTGGCGTGGGCGTTCATCTTCCTGGCTTTCCTGGCGGTGCTCGCCTTTCTTACCCATATCTGTCGTACTCTGCTGGCCCCCTGCGCAGCTGCCCTCTGGCTGATTGGTCTACTGGCGCGGTGCTCTAAGTGCCGCCGGCGAGAGCCTGGCGATGCAGCTGCCGAGAGGTACCTGCCGCCGGCTCCGCCTGCCCTCACCCAGATCCACTGGATGGGGCCAGAGACCGGGCCAGCTACGACTACCGAGTACTACAGCAAGAGGGTGAAGGGTCGTGGGACTGGGAGGCGACCCAACGACGTGCTGGTCAAGATTGACGACCACGTTGCCCGATTGAAGATCGACCTCGCGGTTCCCAAGCGGATCGACCGGAGGGGCCTCTGGATAGACTACCTGAGCGTGAAAGGGGCTAGCTCACGCGCACTCCGCCAGAAGTTGGAGACGCTCGAGGGCCACTCTATCCACCTGTGCCGCAACATGGTCTGCCGAGATCAACCTGGGGAAGTCCATTGCAAAGAGTACGCCGCGCTGGACTCTGAGGCAATCGTGGACATCGGCTCCCACGCCAAGTTCACCTCCTGCCGCGGCATCTTCATGCTCTGGCGGACCTTCGCAGACCTGGGGCGAGGCACCTGGAAGATCATTGTATTCATCTATTGCATCCTATCCGGCGGTTGCTCTTTCTGCTGCCGGCGACGCCGCCGTCGCAAGACAGGCGCTGCGGAGCCAGGCGTTGCAGGGGGCATCGCAGAAGTCCTCGATCAAGAATCCGAGTCGGAGGTGGAGGCCGAGGACAAACCATGCGAGGCAATTCGGGTAGGCATCGTACTTCGTGGGGGCGCCCGCCCCCTGGCCCCAGACGGTTGCCGTGGCGCCGCGGAGGCCGAGCCGACCACCCTGCTCCTCGAGGACGGGCAGGCGTCAGACCTCCCGCCGCCCAGTGACGGGAGGAACTCTTTCGCCCGCCTCTGCGCTCATCATTCGCAAATCTACCGGGCCTCTCGGTATCGTGACAAGTGCTCGCAGGTGACCTGCTACCGCCAAGCGGTCGGCAACGCGGAGGGCGTGCCACTTGCCTTCTTCACCTGGGCGGAGAAGCAAGCAGAGCAGTACAGGCAGCTGCAGCGGTTCAGGGCCGCGGGATCCTCTCAAGCCTGGGCCTGAGGCGTCGGGCAGTCCGCAGTCGCAGCCCGCGGGCGCGCGAGCAGAGCACCCCCGCCGCCGCAACTCCCCCTGCAGACGGGGTTCGAGGACCCGAGAGCCATCGCGGGCATGCAGCCTCAGGACTATCCCCTCGCGACGCACCAGCCTCACCGCGGGGCCCGCCCGCTGGTGTCCGGTTTGAAGCATCGCTCTCTCCGAAGGTACCTCTCCCGCGGGATGCTAGTCTTGCCCCAGACGAGGAGGCCGAGCAGGGCGACTACCTTGTACTACGAGTGCGGGTGCACTGGGCCGCCGGCCCGCAGTGGGTCGCACTCTTGGGAAGGACCAGACCCGGGGGGGGCCCACGGGAGACGGCAGCATGACCGTGGTAGACGTGGACGAGCCGCGCTGCAAGGACCGCCCTGCAGAGGACCACGAGCGCATCTGCTTCACCCTCAAGACCGCGGGGATCGAGTACGCCCCTGTTGCCAGCGACCAAGGCAAGCTCCCCGCTGGCTACCTCGAAGAGCTCCTGCACCGCCCGCCGCTCGGAGCAGAGGAGATGGGGATCAGTGTGCACGGCGCCGTCGTGAGCAACGCCATGCGGGAGAAGCTGCGCCCTTGGAACGGGGTCCCCGTGGGCGGGAAAATCAAGAGGATCAGCCGCCCTCAGTGGGCTCAGCTTCGGGCCCGTGGGGACTTGCTTGTGCGCCGACACCCAGCGGGCACTCCTGGCGACGCCCAGGGCGTGCCACAGCCCGTCTCGGACGAGATGGACGCGCAGCTCAAGAAGCACTGGGCGAGGCTTGACCGCAGCAGCTCCCCCAAGCCACCCTTTTGGCGTTGGGTGGGGCCTGGGTGAAGAAGGCGACCGGGCCCCCTCGGTCCCCCGCCGCTCTTCCCGTAGTCCCTCAGGGAAGGCCCACGAAGAGGAGAGCACCGGAGAGGCCATGCTGGGGCTGTACCTCGCGGCCCATGAGGAGGGGTCGGACGACGCCTCGGCGCTGCAGAGTGTGGCGGCTGGTTACGACGAAGACATCACCGTAGTCCTGGAGCATCTCATCAAGTACACCCAGCGCCTCATGCGCAGCAGCGGAGTCGACGAGCGAACCAAGTACCAGGCGCACATTGATAGGTGGGAGAAAACGCTGGAGCGCGTTCGAGCCGAGAAAGATGAAGGTGTGAACCCGCCGCTTGCCAACGGCCTCCTGAAGCTAGACGCCGAGCGCAGACCAGACACCAGCCAGGAGCCCAGTCAACCTGTGGCCCCCCCTGGGCTGGACGCAGCAGCGAGTGCTCCGCCCCTACCGCCGCCGGCCACCCCGCCTGGCGTGCGTGTACCGGGAGCCACGCGCCTTTCCCCCCGGGCTTGATGCCTGGCCTCGTCCCGAACCTCGGGCAAATGTTCACCAACCGGAACGCTTACGGGCATGGAGGATTGGTCAAACCCCCCGGGCAGCCTAATCGTGGGTATGCCGCAGGGGCTGGAAGGCGAACCCTCGGCCGCCTTCACCACCTACGCACAGGTCCTCCAGAACGGCCAGGAGCAGCAACATCTGGACAACATGCGGCTGCTGCAGGCGGTGGACAGCCTCCGCAGGTCCGGCGAGGAGGAGAAGGTGGCGCAACGGGGCACCCTCGGTGCCATCGGGCGAGCCGAGGAGCTGGACGTGTACCTGGCCCGGGGCTGTGACACCCTCGATGTGGAGGTCTGCGGCACTTTGACCGGGCGGGAGTTGTTCCATGGCCTCAAGCGCGCCTGCGAGCACGCTAAGCACGTGATGCAGGCGGTGAACTGGCCCACGACGGTGACGAACAGGATGGCGCACGGCATTGCCGCCTTCTGTTGGGGAGGGCGGGACAACAAAGATTTAGCCGAGTGGTCGATCTCAGTGGCCGACTTTCCCCACTGCAAAGCGGAGGTGTTCGACGCCTACACTATGCCCACCACGTGCAAGCTCGAGCCGCGCCCTCGGCATCCAGTCGTCTTCTCCCAGTGGGTGAGGCAGGCCGAGAACGCCATCACCGTTTTCGGACTGGTCTATGGACGTATGCACGAGCCAGAGAGGCGCCGGGCCCTGGAGACCCTGCGCCTCGCTTACGAGGAGGACGACGTGGCCTTCCCCGCGGATTGCGTGCACAGCCTTTGGGAAGAGCTCGCCGCGACCTGGTGCGAACAGCTTCGGGAGAAGCGGAGGGAGGTATGTCGCATCCTGGGCCTCACCAACCCGCGCCGGGAGGACATCAAAACCATCGCCCTCGCTCCTACAGGGCCGACCGGAAGTGCGCGGCTGACCTCGACGCGCCGGACGGGTACTACCAGGTGGCATGCGTCCCCCGCCAGGCCCGGCGGCTGCAGAGGTTCCTTCGCCAGAACCTCCATGCTGGCCCCTCGAGGACCCCCAAGGCCGGGAAAGCCGACGAACATGCCTCGGCCGATCAAGAGGCACCTGCGGGAGCTGGGCCAGGCGCAGGAAAGGCAGGGGCCGCTGTCAAGAAGGCTGCTGCTAAGAAGCGGCCCGCCGCCCGAGCCTACCCAGCGGGCAAGGCGCTGACCTCCAGCGAGATCGGACGCTCAGTCAAGCACGCCCCCCGTGACAAGAACGGGAAGGTCATTTGCTGGGATGCCTGTGCCTGGGCTGGCTGCCCCAAGGCGGCGGGGACCTGCGCCCACTCCCACGAGGCCACCAAGGGACTTGGCAGCCTCGACTGGACCGTGCAGGCGCAGCTCATCAGGCGCGGCGGTCTGAAGTCGGGAGCCAAGGTCGACCCCGCTTCGGTCGACGGGCGGGTAGCCCAGCTCCGAGCCCAGGCCAAGGCCGAAGCAGACAGCAAAAGGGCTGGCGGGGGCGCTGGAGAGGCGCCCGGGGCAGCTTCGGGAGGCAGCCGAGCGGGAGGCTCGCCGGCTGTCTGGCCCCCCCCCCGCCGCCTTCGACGAGATCCAGACCACCGCCCTCGAAGAGGAGCTCAGACAGGCAGTTCAGGGCCCTGAGGAGGACTGGTTATTGGACGCCCATGCTCACGCGCCCGCGGTGGAGGGTACCGGCGAAACGACGCATCCAGCCGCCCTCGAGAGATGGAACATCATCGAGAAGATCCTGGAAGACGGGGCCCTCGCGACCCTGGGCGACATCAGTGACTACCTACACTCCCACGTCCTGGCCAGGCTCGCGCGTGCCAGCTCAGAGGGAAGTTCCTTGAGCCTGGAGGAGTTCCTGTTGGAGGCCACCCGTGGCGGGGGGCCGACCCTCGCCGAGGAAGCAGGACGAGCCCTCGACAAACTCGGGTCGAAGGCTGGGAGGAGCAGCACGCAGGACCTCAGCATCGGAGGCGCCACCTGGGACGAAGATGCTGGGGTGGGGCGCGGGAAGCTCACGGTGCAGGACCAGGAATGGGACTACCTCGACTTCCAGGACGAGCTCCACCCTGATGAAGAGATGCGCACCCGACTTGGCCTCAAGGAGGGGGGCGCAGAGCTCAAGCAGTGTCTGGTTCTCCACATCGCAGCTGCTCTGCCGTGGGAGGACAAGGGGCCTGACGCGCCGGCCGTCAAGGCCCTGGCTGCCCAGCTCCGCCGAGAGTTGTGGGATGGTGCTACAACTGCCTCCGCCGCGCTGGGAGATGCACCTCCCTTCGTCTCACCGCGTGAAGCCGAGCTCAGGATGCACTGCCACGACGTCCAACACCCGCACCACGACAAGGACTTCAGGTGTATCGCAGTTTTCCCACTGAGCGCCCTCAACACGACCACCGTCAGGGTCTGGAGGAACAACCACTGGAACCAGCTCGAGATCGACTCCGTCCTGCCGACGCAGACCAGCGAGAGGGAGGTCCATGTCATGATCCACCGGGGCCACATGAGGGTACTCCGGCCGCCGGCCATCGGCAGCCAGGGACCCAACATGCGGGGCCGGGCCTTTGGGGAGATCCTCAAGACCTGGACACTCGCTGGGAAGCCCGTCCGCGAGCTGCTCACGGTGGGCCGGGAGATGCACCTGGAGTCGGAGGAGGTTGCGGGGCCTGTGATACCCAGCCGGCCACCTCCCTGCATGCACTGCAAGCGTATGCAACAGGCTCAGCTCCCAACACGTGAAGGCGCCGTCGGGAACCAGGAGCTCGAGGAGGAGGACTTCTCCGGCCTCGCGCCCCTCCTGCGCAGGCCGGCCTTCGCGTGGGGCATCCGCACCCGCGAGATCTTCGCGGGCACTGGGAACTGGACAAAGGCGATGCGAGACGTTGGGCTCCAGACAGCCCCGTCCGTCGAATACTTCCAGGACCCCTTGGCCCAGGCCAGGCCACGGGATGAGCACAACATCCTCGACCCACAGGTGCGAGAACGGCTCCTTCTTGATACTGGGGCCGCACCGGGGCCCGATGAGGCGAATGTCTACCAGCTGGCCCCACCATGTACGACCCACTCGGCTTGGTGCCTCAAGAACGGCGGGACTCGCACGTTCGAGCACCAAGACGGCGACGGGACCGTCCAGGCAGAGATCGAGAGCAACATCATGACGGACTTCGCCGCCGACCTCTGCGAGCGCCTCGACGCCAACGATCGGGAGTGGATGCTCGAGAACACGGCCAACGACGGGCGCTACCCGAAGATTTGGGACCGGGCCAGGATCAAGCAGCTGCAGAAGCGCACAGGGGCCATAATCAAATCTGTTGCCATGTGCGAGTGGGGACTCGGGCCCCCAGAGGAGCCCGCGAAGCGGCACCGCAAGCTGACGTTCTGGATGGTCTCGAAAGGTCTCTACCCCTGGGCGCTCTCTCTGGCGAGGCGCTGCACCAATCAGCACGAGCACGTTGCCCTGGAAGGGCCTCTCCCCTACGACCTGACCCAGACCCAGATCGACTACTACAACTCCTCCGGGCCCACGCTCAGCCCTTCTGAGCAGAAGGACATCCTGAGCTTGACCAATCGGCTGGCCCTCGCGGGCGTGCATGCCCAAGGTCTCGCTGTGGACGCCAAAGCCATGGAGACCCCGCAGCTCGGACGCGAGCTGCTGCGCCCTCTGAACGACCTCGTTGGCAAGCTGGGGCCCGCGAACTTCCACTGGAGCCGCGTCGAGCCACGCGCCGGGAAAGCCTTCGAGGACCTCCCGGAGGGCACTATGGCTCTCTACTACGGGCGCGATCAGGCCAACAACTTCGCGGCCAAGATTTCACACCGGTCCCCCCCGCACCTGCAGGGTGGAGGACGCATCCCCAGCGGGGCCCCCTCTTTGGCCAAGGCCCTTCGGGAGGAGTTGAGCACCCTCGGCTTCCAGGTCGGTCAACGCGGACTTCGACGCACACGCTACGCCGGCGAGTACCCGACGAAGCTGTGCGCTGCATGGGCCGAAGTCGTCAAGGCCGCGGGGGCGGGGACCCCCCCCGCGAAGCTCCTGAAGAAGCTCGAGCCCATCGTCGCGACGCGGGCCGGGGACAAGATGGCGGCGGAGGCCGGCGACAAGGTTCACCTGGCGGACCCCCCCCCCCTCTTTTTCGCCTCCAGGACGTGCCAGCCATGGAGAAAGAGGCGGAGGAGGACTATCCAGCGGGGCCCAAGGGATGGCAGTGCGCGAACAGGGGCAAGAAGAGAGGAGGGTGGAAGCGCAACAAAGCGAGGAAGAGAGACCCCGACCGAGGAGCACCGCCACCAGGCCCTGGAGGAGACGGTGGAGGCGACGAACCTGGGGGAGACGAAGGAGAAGAGGAGGAAGAAGAGGAGGAGAAGGAACCACCCAGGAGGGTCAGGAAGTCCAGGCAGGCCGAGCAGCAAGCTGACGAGCCGGTCAAGGTGCTTCTCCCGCAGCGAGGGGACCGATGGATTCCAATCCCCGGGGCCCCCATGTACACGCACGAGCTCCAGGGCGTCCTCGTGACCTGCAGGTGGCTGCGCGACGACGTCCTTAGCCCCGAGGAGCTTCGCTTGTTCGCCTACACCGACGAAGGGGGCGCCGCGGGGGCAGAAGGGCCACCTCTGGAAGACGAAGATCGAGTCGAACCCGGGGAGCGCCTCATCCTTTGGATCGGGCGAGAAGAGATTGGGAACTGGGCGACCTGGGCACCGCGCTGGATCAAGAGGACTATGGACGAGGAGCGCGACGAGGCGCCGTGGCACCACAATGGGGCCACCCCTGCTTCCCACCGCAGCGTCACGCTGAGGATCGCCGACCGAGCCAGCTCCCAGGGCTTTGGCAGCCCGGAAATTGGCGTCGCCTGGAATAGGCGGACTCCCCCGCCACACCCTGGAGGAAAGCGTTTCCAGCTGGCCGCTGCCCAGGCCCTCCAGAGGCAGAGCCGCGAGGCCCCCGCCGGGGGATCCAGCAGCGGCGGCAGCTCAGCCGACAGCATAAAGCTGGAGAGCATAAGGAGGAAGCTCGAAGCCGCCAAAGCCGCAGAGGTGGGTGTCCTGGAGGAGGAGGAGAAGCGCATCAAGGAGCTGCAGATACAGCTGGCGGAGGCAAAGGAACGCCGCCGGGCCCGTCGCGCGGGGGATGCCGGCAAGCGCGAGGCGGAGCAGGCGCAAGCCAGGCATCCCCGCCGAGCCAGCTCGGAGCCCCCCAGCGGACAGAGCGCGGCCACCCCACTCGACCCAGCCTGGGATGGACGAGACCCCCTTGCCTTCGGCTATCCTGGACGGGGAGAACAAGTGCCACGAAGCGGAGTGCATCCTGAACAACCTGCTCGGGGTCCCGGCCAGCGATCCCACGGGACCAGATCGGAGAAGGAAAGCCCGCGAACTCCTGATCGAGGGCATCAGCTCCATGTTTGAGGATCTGCCGCGGAGCTGGACTGGTACCCCCTACGAGGAGCAGGGCGAGATCGCGAGCGAGTACGTCGACATCCTTGAAAGGCTAACCCGCAAGATGGTGAAAGCAGGAGAGCTGGACGATATCCCTGCGAAGAAGCGCCAGAGGATCGTGCACGAGAAGGCGGAGGAATAACCCCCGAGCGACGACGCGGACTCCGTCGAGAGCTCGGAGAGCGAGGCAGTGGAGGAGCCGCACGCGAGGACAAAGGCGGGACCAGCCCCACCCATCCCAGAGGGCCCAGACCCTCTGAGCCTCTGGCCTGGGCAAGCAGAAGCGGCCAGGCAGAGTAGGGAGGAGCTGTTTCGGAGCTCCCCCGGGGCGAGCGGCAGCGGAGGCCCTGCCCCCGCCGCGGACGCGGGGCCCCCACCAGGCGCACCACCGCCGCCAGAGGCCCTCGAGGCCCCCTCAGACCCAACTCGACATCAGAAGGGCAGACCCACCACCACGATCCCCCAGAAGGCAGCACCTACGAGGCGAAGCCGCTCAGCAGAGACAGTCGTGGAGGCAGCCAGGCGGGCCGCAGGTAGGTCGACGACCTCCAGCGGAGGCCCGCCCACTGGGAGGGCAGACGCCGGCAGCGCAGAAATGCCCGAGGAGGCTGCGGCAGCAGCAGGGGCAGTAGATGCTTTTCCCTTGAGCCAAACGTGTCACAACGGGTGAAATATGACAAGCTAACCATATGCTAAACCTGACGGGGAAAATCTGGAGACCAGCTACACTGGTCGGACTTTCTAGCAGGTTTAGCTTCCCCTGGTGACTCTAGGCCCCTGTGGCCTGTCACCGGCCCTCTCGCTGTGAGAGTGGCGGAAAACCCTGGGGAGCAGAAGGATAAGCACAAAGATAGGCACAGAGAATGAGACTATTGAAAGGCATAGAAATTGGCAGTGTAGGATGGAGAGGAGGAGGGAAGAAGGGAGGAACCACCACCACCACCATCACCACCGGCCTGGGTCTGGTCCTGGAGCTCTTTCCAAGAAACCCACGCTGTCTCGTCCAAGACCTTTCGTGAGGCCGCTTGGGTGCGGCTCTTCAGCTCGGGTTGAGTGCGGCGGCGTTCAACCTCTGACCCCTCGTCGATCAGCACCAGCCGGCCGCTGGTCATCAGATCGAACAGGGCGGCGTTCCCTTTAGTGATGTCGTCCTTCGTCAGGGAATCTACCGGCATGCGTCCGTGCGGGATCCAGCGGACCTTGCCCTGGGCCCTCTCGAGGGCCTCGCAGACGATCGCCAGATCGATTGCGGTGCGACGGTCACGAGCTGAAGCATTGCCCTCTTTGAGCATGGTGTCGTAGATGGACTTGGCGTCCACCACGTGCACCTGGTGCTCTCTGGAGCCCAGTCGGCAGTCGCTCCTGAGGACAGTAGTGAATGGCCCGGAGCCTCTATGATGGTCCTGGATGTCTACGTCCTGGAACACGACGTCCCGGTAGAGGATCTGGAGATACTCGACTTCGGCCACGGCCATATACAGTGCTTGGGTCTCTCCGGCCAAGGTGGACGGCACCTTGCGCCGGAGCTTGCAGCTGCGCCAGCCCAAGAGCGATGCACGCACAGACTTGTTCTCAAGGATGCTCTTGTCGGCCGCCAGGACCATCCAGGCGCCCTGGGTGGGGTCCTCAGGCAGCCCTTTGTCGTCGAGTAGGTCGTCGAACGCCCCCACCCCGCCAGCATCCGAAAACGATATAAACGCCATACGCTCGGGGTCGAGCTTCCATACCGTAAGTCCCCGTGATGCTGTCGACCGAAGGTGACGCACCATCTTGTTGGCAAGGGCTACGTCACCAGTAGTGGGAGCCTTCAGACGACTCGCAAGGATACTGGCTACCCCGGCGGCCTCGGGCCGGCATTCCCGGCCGACCCAGTTGAACTTGAAGACGAGTGACCTGAGCGCCCGAAACTCGGACTGATCAAGGGGGCTGTTCTTGGTGGAGAGCCGGCCTCTAGCCATCGTCAGTGGTTTGATCTCCTCCAAGATATATTTCTCCTGATCTAGAGTGGCCTTCTGGGCACTGATCACTACTCGTCTCCCAGCAAAATCCACGGCTCCGGCATGACAGTCTCGGTACTTGCCGAATCTAAAGCGTGACTCGAGTAGACTCCTAATCCAGGACCTGGTAGCCG
>CAUYUJ010014240.1:0-58500 GCA_963575745.1 Prorocentrum cordatum | reverse complement strand
GCCAACATTAGCAGGAACAACGACAGTGTAGACGCGGCGATTTGCTGCGCAAGCTACATGGGATGCGCATGCGTTGCACGATTCACAGGACGACGATCGAAAGAACGAGGCTTGAGGCCCCAGGATCGAAGAAGAACGGGCACGGGAACGAGGGGTAGGAGAGGGATGGAATGGAGGGCGGGGGGGGGGGGCGAAAGGCCATCGCGGAAGCAGCAGCATGCATGGAGAAGGTGAGGCGGGGAATAGGACGACGATGAAAGTGGCGGGAGGAGACGACTGCCGCGTTTTTCAAGTGCGAGCTAAACCCGCAGCGCTGCCTGCGCCATTTCGTCGCAGAGTTCCACATGATAAAACTTGTTTAGAGTGCAAGGAACGAGCGAGGCGTAGCTCGCCCGCTAGCTTCTCCGCCTCCTTCCCGCACATTTCAGCGCGGGAGCTGAACGCTCGCAGGCGCGCCGCCAGGTCTGCGGGCGGCCCGCGGGAAAGAAACTCAAAGCCGGGGTCGCGTATCATCAATCGGTTGCCCATCGTCCAAAGTTGCACTGGCGACGTACTGGTTGAACGCGAAGCGAGCAGCATCACGCGCGTGCCTGAACGCCACGCAGGTGCAGTGCACGCGCGATTGGGACTTCAGGTCGATCACGCGCGTCTCCACCAGGCTTGGCAACACCACGCGGCTGAGAATCTCACTGCGGTCTGCCATGCTGCTGTCCGCGAATGCAATGCGCTGCCTGCAAGTAAGGCGGCGGCGTCCACTTGTCTCAGAAGATGTTCCCGCGGGCCCGAAGGGCGACCGCCAGCTCGAGCCGCGGCGCCGGCAGGCCAGATAAGGATCATGCAACAGCAAAGACTATGACAGAGCAACGAGGTATCGGCGAGTGCATGACCGGCCTCCGTTTCCTGCACTTCTTTCCTGTAGTTCCCCTAGCTCATCGAGCTCAGCAGATGTTTCTGCGGGTCCGAAGGACGACCGCCAGCTCGAGTCGCAGCGCCGACGAGCTGCATCCACATCAGGCAACACCCCAGGAGACACTGGCACACAACGATTTGACGTCAGTCAGTGCCAGACCACTCCATGTCTAGTTCCTCGCACACATACAGTCGATCGCAGATGCGGGATCATCGAAGTAGAATGACGGGTCCAATCTGCGTCCGCGTAGGACGTCACTATGCTGGACCCCGCAACAGGTCTCGAAAGTGGCGACAGTTTCATGGGCCCCACATCAGCCCTCGAAAGTGGCGACAGTTTCACAGATCGTAGCCCCCCAGCGCTGGCGAGGTCTAATCTGAGTCCCCGTAGGACGTCACTCCGCTGGCCCCCCAGCAGCCTTCGAAAGTGGCGACAGTTTCACAGATCGCAGCCCCCCCAGGGATGGCGAGGTCTAATTTGAATCTGCGCGTCGCCCTCACTGTGCTGGGCCCCCCAGCAGGCCTCGAAAATGGCGACAGTTTCACAGATCGCACCCCCCCAGGGATGGCGAGGTCTAATTTGAATCCGCCCGTGGCCCTCACTGTGCTGGCCCCCCAGCAGGGCTCGAAAATGGCGACAGTTTCACAGATCGCAGCCCCCCAGGGATGGCGAGGTCTAATCTGAGTCCCCGTAGGGCGTCACTCCGCTGGCCACCCCAGCAGCCCTCGAAAGAGGCGACAGTTTCGCAGATCGCAGCCCCCCAGGGATGGCGAGGTCTAATCTGAATCCCCGTAGGGCGTTCACTCCGCTGGTCCCCCCACCAGCCTTCGAAGTGTCGACTTTTCAACAGAATCGCACCCCCCAGGTATGGCGAGGTTTAATCTGAATCCCCGTAGGGGCGTCACTCCGCTGGGGGCCCCTCAGCAGCCCTCGAAAGTGGCGACAGTTTCACAGATCGCAGCCCCCCATGGATGGCGAGGTCTAATTTGAGTCCGCGGTGAGTACCCACTGTGCTGGGCCCCTCAGCAGCCCTCGAAAGTGGCGACAGTTTCACAGATCGCAGCCCCCCAGGGATGGCGAGGCCTATCTGAATCCCCGTAGGGCGTCACTCCGCCCCCCCCCCCCCCCCCCCCACATCACTCGAAAGTGCAGGCAGTTTCGAGTTTCACAGATCGCAGCCCCCCAGGGATGGCGAGGTCCATTTGAATCCGCCGTGGGTGCCCACTGTGCTGGGCCCCCCAGCAGCCCTCGAAAGTGGCGACAGTTTCACAGATCGCAGCCCCCCCGGGATGGCGAGGTCTAATTTGAATCCGCCGCGAGTGCACACTGTGCTGGGCCCCCCAGCAGCTTCGAAAGTGGCGACAGTTTCGCAGATCGCAGCCCCCCAGGGATGGCGAGGTCTAATCTGAATCCCCGTAGGGCGTCACTCCGCTGGCCACCCCAGCAGCCCTCGAAAGTGACGACAGTCTCGCAGATCGCCGCCCCCCAGGGATGGCGAGGTCTAATCTGTATCCCCGTAGGGCGTCACTCCGCTGGGCCCCCGAGCATCCCTCGAAAGTGGCGACAGTTTCACAGATCGCAGCCCCCCAGGGATGGCGAGGTCTAATCTGAATCCCCGTAGGGCGTCACTCCGCTGGGCCCCAGCAGGCCTCGAAGTGGCGACCAGTTCGCAGATCGCAAGCCCCCAGGATGGCGAGGGTCTAATCTTGAATCAACGTAGGGCCGGTCACCTCCGACTGGCCACCCCAGGCAGCCCTCGAAGTGCGGACAGTCTCGCAGAATCGCCGCCCCCCAGGAATGGCGAGGCTAATCTGAATCCCCGTAGGGGGTCACTCCGCCGGGCCCCACAGCAGCTTCGAACCCAGCAGCTTCGAAAGTGGCGACAGTTTCGCAGATCGCAGCCCCCCAGGGATGGCGAGGTCTAATCTGAATCCCCGTAGGGCGTCACTCCGCTGGGCCCCCCAGCAGGCCTCGAAAGTGGCGACAGTTTCACATATCGCAGCCCCACCAGGGAGGAGGCGGGAGGCAGGCGGGAAGGAAGGAAGGAAGGAAGGAAGGAAGGAAGGAAGGAAGGTGGAGACCGCAGTGCTCTATTCAAAACGAGTACCCAACGCAGGAGGGTTGGGAAAAACTCTGCCTTTTCTATATGCGGTCTTTGTGCCCTACTGGGAGCTCTATATTCTTTTCTACCAAAATTGCGAACAGGCGTCCGACATGGGTTTGTTGTCCTTTTCGCTGTCGAGCAACATCTTTGTTTTCCATCGCGCATGACTCATCCCGAGTGCCAACGCTTCGTAACCGACCCCATTCGGTTTGCAGTGCTTTGCGGGCATCTTGATTCACCGCAACTTCGGCCTTAGAACCAGGTCGACCCACGGCCGCAGCAAGTTGGCTTAACTCAGCAAATAAGTTGTGCGCTTCTTCAACGATCCGATAATGATCCGTAAACGGTTTGTATAAATATTCAGTGGAAAGGCTTTTTTTCTCGATGTGAAGGAACGAACAATTCTGATGACTGCAGTGGCATGCGGGGCGCGCTACGTCGCGAAGCGGCGACCGCCGGACTCGAAGTCAGGCCGCCCCCGTGAAACATGGAGGACTTGGGGGGTGCCAGGTCCTCCCCGACTGTGTCGGGAGGACCGCCATCTCGCAGGATTGTCCCACCATACCAAGTCTGTTTCCACCATACTTCCTCATCATCGGAGGTGCCCTGGTCACCCCCGGAGGCTGCGTCCGTGGAGAGCTCCTCTGCCGGTCCCGCAGGACGCAGGCGCGCGCGCCAGTCTACTTCGGTCTCATCTGGCACAATCGCACCTCCGCTCTTGCTTCTTCGGATTTCAGCGCCCGGATGGACGTCATCTTCTGGGTGCTCGGTGCATTCGTTGCCGGGTTGCGCGTCCTGGAAGTCGACTGCGTCGATTTCAATGCCCCGGAGCTGGGCAATGCAAGGCCCCGGGTCCTCAACCCCGAAGAAACCTCTTGTCTCGAGTCGAAGCTGCTCCACTGCTTTCCTCCATTCAGCATGGCTCACGTTGAACCATCGGCCCGGGTGAATTCCAGGGGTGGTGGAACGAGGTAATTTCTTCAGCAAGTGAACGCAATGTCGTGGGTTTGGGTCAGCGACCCAGACTCTTGTAACAAGTGCATAATCAGGATCGCAACGCAACGACTCTAATGCTGCAGGTCTTCCGCCTGCCTTTCACGGGCAATGTTCTTGAGAGTTCATCCTTACCTAGGCCTGCGACAATGCGTCGATCTTCGTGAGATTCCATAGTGTCTAAGTTTTGCGTGGTTCGGGCGAGGAGTTGCCCTGGCCCAGGCACTCTCGACCGTGGCTGTGCCATCGAGAAATTCGACTGGCGATTTGGATTCCAGCGTGGGTCTGTTAGTATAGAGAGGGTCATGAAACAAACGTTGCGACACATATTCTGCGTATTTGTGCATATGCGGTCTGGCAAATCGGGGCGACATCATCGCGACGCCAAGGGGCATCGCGGACTCGAGCTTTTGGCCTGGAAGCACGAAACGCACCATTACCCATATCACGAAGTTCTGCAATCAGTCACTGTGTTCTGGGGGACACGCAAAACACTGTTCAGCTAATCGTTAGCTGGCGCCCGCCTCGAGCTCATGCCCCACCCCCCGCCTCTTCCAAATATCCATTCGCTGCGGCCCCGCCCTCCTCATGCCCTCCGACTGCCCCGGTCCTCATCGTGCCCTTCATCCACATTGCTCCCCCCCATGTGCCAATTCACGTCGTTCCTCGTCGTCCTCCTGCGCCGGATTCGTTCCCCCATCGTCTACATGCCCGCCCTCCTCCCATCCTCTACGCCCTAATGCACATCATGCCCCCAACTTCTCCCCCCCCCCACCTCCCTCGCCCTCGCGATGCTGACGCCGATGATGCAGATCCTCCTGGGCTCATTTCCTCCGCTCTCGTCCAGTCCCGCTCATCCTTGGCCCCTCGGCCACCCCCCCGATCGAACCCCTTCCTTCCCACAGCCCACCATCCCCCCCCCCCCCCCGCGCCTTTGCATGCCCGGACCACGGCCCCCTCCTGGACCAGGCGGGAGGCCCGCGGAAACTCCCGCCCATAGACCACTCCAGCGAACGGCGCGCAACAAATGCACAGTTGGAGACGCGAGCTGTGTATTTCGACCGCGCAGGACGCCCCCCCCTGGACCAGCCGGAAGAGAAACGCGAAAGTTCCCGCCCATTCAACACCACCCGCGAGGGGCGCACTCCAAATGCACAGATGGGAACGAGATCTGCGCACACAGATCACACCACGATCTGTGTAAACAGCGGGCCCACACACGAAAATACACAGTTGAAGACACAAGCTGTGCACACAGATCACACCTTGATCTGTGCATTTCGAAAAGGTAAACGCTTGCCACCTCGAGGGCGCCCCGACTTTGCCAGCCCAGAACCGAGGTTGACACGCCCAGTTGGGGGGGAATGCGAATGCGCACTTTCCCGGCCCAGGGCGGCGCCCCCGAGAGAACCGCAAATGCACGCTTCTGTGGCCCAGGGCGGCCGCGGTGCAACGCGGCGCCAAAGCGGCCCCCAGAGGCCCGAAGACGCTCCAAAAGGCCTCGAAGGACCACAAAGAATGCCGCGCAGCAGTCCGAAAACACGAGAGACGTCACATGTCGCGGACCTCTTAACAGTCAAAATTCCACGCGTCGCCATATAGACCACTGCTCCGGCGGGGGGGCGGACCTTGCCGCAGGCACTTATACTTTACATGTTAGCGATGCGACTGTGCTCGGCGGCCGTGCCGCCCGCATTTTGGGCGCGCCCCGAATTCTCGCATTGGCAACCCCCTCTGTTTGGTTGCGCCGCTGTGCTCGGATATCGAAAAAGCATTTACCGCTGACGCGGGCACGCGGCGCCATGGACTTCATTTTTCGAACAGGGAGGGCGGGCGAGGCAGGGCGACGGACGGTGGAGCAGGGAGGCAAAAAGGAACGAGGAATAATAAGGGAGGTGGGAAGGGGCGCCCCCCCGCCCGAGCCGCGGACGCTTTCGACGCCATCCAGGGGAGGGAAGAAAGGAAGGGGAACGGAGCAAGGGCGAGGACGACGACGGGAAGCAAGTGTCCCGGGTCCGCATATAGCCATATGTCTGCGACTCGGGTGCGCGCGCTTTCTTCGAGGCACTTCAAGCCGGGCCCATGCTGAATTCACTAATCCTCAAAACTGTGTAAACACTCTGTCCTCTGTTCCGTCTCCTATACAACGGCCTCATAACAGAGGGGCAGTGGATTCCAACTGGCGATCCAATCTGAACTCTGCATGAGCGAGGCCGAGCTTTTGTTTCGCATCATCATCGGGTCTCGAGTCTCGCCGGGGGCCCCGACCGTCAGGTACCACAGGCGCGTCATCCACAATGACTCCCCCCTGGGCCATCGTCATCGGAGCCATCACCATCCTTAGGTGGTCGCGCGGCCTCGCCTCGCGCTGGAAGCGGCGGCGTCGGTGCGCCCGAATCCCTGCCGCCAAACAACTGTGTCGCCTGTGACCCTAAGCGGGCCCCCTGACCAGCTAAGCCGTCAGAGGCACCGCCTGAAGGAATAACGACGTGGACCGCCTTTGTCTGTGCGATCTCATATGCCTCACGCATAGAACTTAGGTTCTTGGTCTGGTGCAGCGCCGTCCAACATATTGCTGTAGACTTGATCTGACTCTTCGATGATCGGGCGCTTGTCTGCTGGCGTCCGCCCAGTTTCCATGTTCAGATCGTCAAGTTGTCTCAACGGTGTCGCGTAGCTTTCTGGTCCTACCATGCCCCTCGCTTTATGTACATATCCGAAGTGAATCCCCGCGACCATCGCACCGCCTGTTTTGGCGATCAGAAATCGAGATCCAGGAGGAGGCGCGAATCGGACAAGAGAGCCAAATTGAAACAAACAAAAAAAAAACGCCGCAAACTCGCGTCCGATTCTGCGCCTCCATGACGATTCACCTTCGCCAGGGATCCTTGCGTCATAGCAAAGACAGAAATATCGGGCAACATATGTCCAAAAAGGGGGGGAAGGCCGGCCTGCATTAGCAGTGCTCGGGTCCCCATGTGAACAATTCCGTTGGATCATTTAGCAACAGCCATAAGCTTCAACCAGGGATGGTAGGGCCATGTGCAATGTTTAACTCGATGCACGCACGTGCAAGTTCTCTCGCACCGTCAGTATAACAATATTATGACGTTTCTCCTGGGGCTCTGAGGTAAATCAAAAAGTTGCATACGTGAGTCGCAGATTTGTCGTGCACGACCTGTGCTGCTATGAAATCTGCTGCCCGGTCGCGAAAAGTCACGCGCGAGGTCTCGTCGTGGAGCCCCCGCGATAGGTCATCCATTGCAAGCCAGTGATCCATGGTGGTCAGGTGTCCGAATGTCTTGGGATTCGCGTATGGTCTCGGCACCCTCAGCCCTTTATTGTGCGATCTCCCTCGTCGGCGCCGCGTAGCCTTTGCCCAGTTACACACCGAGCAAAAAAGGTTCTTAGGAGCGTGAGTTAGCAAGAATGAGAAGGAGACCGCGCTCTTTTTGAGTCGCTCAATCGCCGGGACTGGCACCTCAACCTCAGCACCATCTGGGTCCATGTCGGGATGTGCGTCACAATCAACGAAGTCACCTTCTCCCGGACCCTCGTCTGCATCCGCGTTTTGACCAGGTGCGGCGGCCATCGTGATGGAATCCAGCCCACGATCCGCGTCGAGGGCAAACTCCAGAGACCCCGTACCAACAAGGGTTTAAACTTAGCCGCACAGCCTCCGGCTATGCCGTGGCGTGATTTCGTGCAACCAACGACTGTGTCGTGATTGGGAGCAGATGTGGGATTTACAAGACTCATGACGCCTGCGGGCGTTTTGCCCTGGCCGCATTCACGAGCTGTCTGAGGCGAATCGTATAAATAAGTGACTGTATCCATGGAGTCTACGGCGGGCGGAAATGAGCACCCGGCCGTGGTTGGCCTGCCGTCCGCGTAGCCGTGGTTACAATTCATGTCATGCGCCTGCAAGTCTATCGCTGTGCAACTCTGAATGGAGTGGGGCGGAGTACCTCCTGCAGATTCCACGTCATTCAGGAATATCTTGGCGCCTGACGTCACGCGACACCACCGCTCGGTAGCTGCAGGCTTTCCGGCGGCAGCCGCGCACATCCACTGACCCAGTGCCTCTCTGCCAGATGGGGTCAAGCATTGCATTTTGCCCTCAACGATCAGGTCTACTCTGTGACCGTTGGGCAGAAGTAAGTAGGGTCGTTGGCCTGCTGGCCAAACGAAACTAAAGCCGTGATCCTTGCACCGCTCTCCTACTGAGATCACCGCCGGTGTCTCCGGCATGACCAATGCTTCAAAATTTCCACCTTTGTAGTTGGGGCACGCGACGCAAACTGAACCGAGGGCCCGAGAGGAACCTCCGGCAGTATTCCGGCGAATCGCATGTTCCAATCTGTTGATCATACCCATTGCGCCTGCAGTTCTAATAAACCTCTCCGCAATGAGGTTGTGTCCACAGCCTGTGTCTACTATGAATCTAAGCGTACCGAGGTGCACGGATGACCTCTCCCTACACCCCGCAGCGGCTGAGCCACCTTAGGCAGTTCCTTCATTTCCCTCAGATGCTAGCCATAGATGCCAAACTTCGTCGGCTAAATCAGATGCTCTGTGCTGTGCGCCACTCAACGACGATTTCCATTCAGTTTGTATTCGTCGATATTCTTCCCTCGGGAACTTCAATCTGTTGTTCGCACTCGAAAACAGCTCACTTGGACTGTGGCGACGCGCCTTCCTTCGAGTAATAATCGGTTCACGAGTAGGGGGGTGGTACCTGACGCTAAGTCCGCGTCTGCCCGTCTTCGCAGGTCTGACGCAACTTTTTCCCTGAGGCTCGCCACAGAAGGACCCGATAGCCTCCCTTGGAAGAGGATGTAACTGAACAGGGATAGCCACGAGTTTCGTCAACTTCTCTTTGCGTTCTTGTTGCGTTTCGGAAGCGGGAACAACTTCCTCGGAAGATTTGTTAATCTTAAATGAATATGCGTTGTTGAAGTCAACCGAAATTGGTCGTCCTTCTGAATTGTTCTGTAGGCCGCCAGATCCCCTAGCAAGCAGAGCAGGGCAGGCAAAGAGGGCTCGGCTGGCTGTGCCAGGGAGCCTATGTTTGCCCTTCCCTTGTCGGCTTGGCCGGTGGGAATATCGTGACCACATTGCCATGAGGCGAATAGGCGTCAGCAAGACAAGAGAGAAAGATGTGACGATCATCTTGGCACTGGCCCATAGTGCGCCAGTGCCTGGCCATCGTCACGGATGGTTTGGCGTGTTTTTTTCGCGAACTAACAGTCTTTGCCTCGCGAGCAACTCCTGTCTCGGTGAAAACCCTACATGGTTTATATGGCCCTTTTCCTCTGCTCATATTTTCGTTCTTTCCACGGCCTTTACTCGATTCCCGACTCCTCGGGGTATCGCCTGGCGTAGCATCGCCAGCATTCGCAGGAGCAGAATCGGCTTGCGTTGAGGTCCTTTGGTAGCCTAAGGATTTGCCAGCCTTGAGCAGTGCTTCTTCGTATGTCACGCGCGCTTCTTACAGCACCTGCGCTGCTGATAGCACCCACTTTGAGGGCCCTTGCAGTTGCGAGGGTCACGCTACCATGCGTGGCACACCATCTTACTCTGGCGTTCTGGCGAGACCTCCGACTGACTCCTCGTCGGCGACTGTGCCGCATTCGAGTTGCCAAATTTGTTCGACGGGGTCGAGGAGCGAGGCCGGTCCTTTCCTTTCGGGTCTTTTCTTCCAGACCTCTCGTTCTTGCCTCTGCGATCATTATTTCCGCCAGCGGCTCTATGATCACCGCCCGCTCCCGGCTGTGCTGGAACCGCCCGAGTTCTAGGCTTCTTGTGTCTAATCTGTTCGTAGAAATGTGCATGTGTGGAAGCCTTCATTTCATCCGGCGGCCCCCTGGCACCGTGCAGATCTTGGCACCGCCCCATCCATGCACTATAGAAATTGACAAGTCTTGATTGGGCGTATGTCGGTCAATGGTCAGTTTGAAGAGATCACGGCAGATCCAACGTTGTCCGCTCTCCGACCTGACAGAACACTAAGCGCATAGCGCTCTTGTCATTTCTCGGCCCATGAGGAGACATCCCTCTATCTGGCGCGAATGATCCATGCGATGTGTTTGTGAAGGGAATTGAGTATGCTGTGCTGACAGACGTTGGTTACGCTTCATCTGGGCAAACTTCTCAAGCTGATTTGTATCGATCATCATATCAAGGCGCACCAATGCCCCGAAGTCTCTGAGGTTTTCCTTCGGCACATTGGGTTCCATGGCTTCAGTGACCCAAGTCTGTGCCGCACGAACATCATGCCATGATCCAGCTACCGCTCTTATGCAATGTTGCTCCCATTCTCGGAGTGTCTGGACGCTCGGTGTGTAGAGCAAGTCTAGTTCTCTGTTGTTTCCAAAATTCCTCCAATTCGCACCCATGTGATTGGCGTTCAACGGCCGCCAGGTTGGGTCATCGTGGCCATTCGGCCCCCCGCCGCCGTCTCCGTCTGGATTACCGTCGCCACCAGGTTCCCCTGGAGGGCCTTTGGGTGGCTTGGGCTTACCCGTTTCGTCGAACTGTATCGCGACGATCATGCTGGTGCTGGGGGGTGCACTCTGATCGTCTCTCTGATCGTCGTCGTGCCCTCCCGGGTCTTCACCTCCTCCACCAGTCACGGCTGGGCCGATGGTGGAAGGAAGGTGTCTGGGCAAGTCGAGGTTGTCAGGGGGCTCTGATATCTTGGCGTTGAAAAGGGACAATCCCAGGATTCGTTCCTCGGGCACACTCCCGCATCGAACCCTCGCTCGCTCCAGGAGACTTCTCGACAGCCGGTCCATGAACTGTGCTTTTGTGAAAGGAAGCGCTGATGCAGCTGGTGCGGTCAGCATTGGCATCTGACCAAAACCCAACTCTGATTCTCATTTGAATACTGGCATGCCCACAATATCAACAAGATTGCTTGTCTTGCGCACGGGTCCAACATCCTTAAGCAAAGCCGGGTGTCCCGGTGCCTTTTCAGCGGGATAGTTGTTGGCCCGCTGATTATCAGGCATGCATCGAGGTTCCTCCCTTCTCTCGCCATCATCCTTTCGTCCAAACTCTTTCTTCCAAGCGCGCTCGTCGCACCGCTTGGCACCCGTATCCAGATGGCCCCATGCACGTGCGCTTCGAACAACCCTTGCATATCTCGATCGACGGTTCGGTGCAAAGGTAAAAGGTCTGACTCGGATTGTCTGCTCGCGTTGGAGCTTGCGCGGCGCATGGCTTCCGAACGGGGCGAGCAGCGATCGGATGAAGAGGCGGCTCAACATGCGCCGGCCTTGCCGGGGTTGGTCCGACCTTTTCTTTGGGGGCCACTTCTGCCGGCGAAACCGCAGTCCTGGGCCCTTTCTTGTCGAAGATTATATCGCGGGTTGTCCGGCTAACCGAACCTTATCCCGTGATTGTTTGTCCATCCGATGTTGCTACAGGTCAGACCTTAACCTCCTGTTTTCCTCACTCGCGGCCCGAGTGGCAAGAACAATTGCTTCTCATCAGTTCATCTGCGTGCCCTTTCAAACGATCCCAGGCAACGGCTCTTCTCTTTTGGCCTTCACCTCTGATTACCTGGGTATTTCGCTCTTGTTCTCGAAGGGCTCGCAGGGCTTCCGATTTTACCCTGTCGGCCTCGAGTCTAGCAGCTTCAGGTTGCTTGCGGAGCTCCTGGTTTTCTCGCGCAGCTTGTTCTCGGTCTCCTTTCTCTCCCTCCCTCCTGGCTGCATCAGCCATGTCTCTGTATTCTGCTTTCTCCCTCTCAAGTTATAGTCGACGCCGAAGACGTTGTCAGTGGGCATCGTGTGCATCCCAGGATGCAGCTGCGCCACGGCACCCTTTGCCCGCTTTGGCGGAAGTTGCGCTGACGCGCGGGGAAAGCGTGTCTTGGCGCTCTTGCTTGCGCCAGCGCAGCTCGAACAAAAAGGGCCCGCGGGCATGCTGCGACTCGATGGCGCCCGAATCACTCAAGATCCCGAGCACGCCGCCTGGCCGAGTGGGGGCGGGTGGCGAGCCCGTCCTCCTCGGACGCACCTCGGGTCACCACTCCCTCCAGGGTCCTAGAAAGTGAAACTTAAAACCCGCAGTGCCTCGTCGCGTAATCGCGGAGGTCTAGGCTCGCGCCCATGGCGCATCTAAAGAATGCTCGGCTCAAGGCTCCACTCGGACCACGCCCCTTGTTCTCTCGGCCCCAAGGGCAGGAAACGGGGGCTGGTCGTCCACCAGGTATACTTGACCTGGCTCTGGGCGGCAGCCGTCCTTCTGCGGTCGGCCTTAATCTTGAGCTTCACTGCTGGCTCGCTCGATCCCTCGATCGGAGCATGCCGTGGCTCCCCGCCGTCGCCAGTGCGCGACGGGGCGCCCGTGGGGCACCCACTCGGCCTCGCACACGGACAGAACCAGCAAACCAAGGAAAACCATAGCAATGCGAGCAGGAGCCCTAGGCCCACGCCCGCCATCAGCACAGTCAGGCTCACGTAGTAGCCCTCAGACCTGGCATGGCCGCCGAAGTCATCGCGCCCCCGTCCACCTCCTGCGGTGCCCCGCACAGCTCGGTCGAGCTCCCCTGCGCCGCCGTCGGGAGCGACGCGGCCACTGCAAGCAACACCTTCAACAGGGTTGACTGGGCCTGGAAGTCGGTCGGCATGGCCCCGGCTCCAGCTACCCTCGAGGCCCCCGGCACGGGCACCCCCTTCAATCCGCAGCTCTCGCGGAGCCACTCGAGGCGTGTCCTCGGCAGCACCTGTGCGCCGAGATCCGCCGGGTTGTCGTCGCCAGCTACGGGCTCGATGATGGTGATCTTCTTGGCCGCAACTGCTGGATCCAAAGCGTCTTCGTGGCAAGGTGCTTGGCTTGATCCGCCCAGTGCCCTGACGCCTCGCCAGCGCGCGCGCACTCGATCTGTCGCACCGCCAGCTCATGCGCACGCTGTATCCCATGAACGTGAAGAGCGCCTTCAGCCCAAGTCCCTCGGTGAGACCTCGAGCTCCGGCGCGCCACTCGGCTTCGCACCTGCCAAAGGGCTGCGCGTCTTGACGACAGCTGATCCCGAGCATTGGAAACCCACGCGCGGTGATGCGCGTGCTGGTCTGGCTCTTCCGCTCCATCGCGTCGCCCGCCCAGTCGGAGTCTGTCCACGCGACCAGGTCGACGATGTCCCGCGGCGAGGTGGGCTTGGGCATCCTCGCGCCCAGGCCCCCCGTGCCCTTCAGGTACCTTGTCAGCCTCTTGAGGGCTCGCATGTCCGCCTCACGGGGCGATGAGATGCACGAGGTCAGGTAGTTGATGTCGAACTGAGCGTCTTCACTGTCATCAAGGTAGAGCAGCAGGCACATGGTCACGCTCCTGAACAGCTTAGCCTCGTCTGGGCTGAGGTCGGGCG
Organism: Prorocentrum cordatum; assembly: GCA_963575745.1. Classification (NCBI taxonomy): domain Eukaryota; class Dinophyceae; order Prorocentrales; family Prorocentraceae; genus Prorocentrum; species Prorocentrum cordatum. The sequence continues at coordinate 45,120 of CAUYUJ010014240.1, read as the reverse complement.
CGTCGTCCCCGCGTGCCCCGCGCGCCTCCACCCCGGGGGTGGCGCACGGGTTGCCCCCCTGAAGGCCTAGCGCCTCCAGCGCCTTTGTGAAGTGCTTCTCGTCGGGCTGAATGCACGCAGCGTCGGCCTCTCGCACGCGCCGCCTCTTGAGAAACTCGCCGTCGGCATCGTCGCCCTGCAAGCCTGGCCGCTTCACCTTGATGTCGCGGCCCAGGTCCAGCAAGAAGTCGGACCCTACAGCTCCAGGCGCTGTGCCGTGCATGTCGTCCACGTGCAGCTCCACCAGACATGGGGGCTCGGCGCGCCAGGAGAACTGGGGCGCGGTCGGCGACCGCTCGAAGCCTCTGGCCACGAGCTGCTCCGCGGCGAACTCGACCCAGCGCTTCCCTCCAGCGCGCCGCCCTGGCAACTGCTTCGCGAGCTGCCAAACGTAGTCCTCAATGCCGCCCTTCGCGCGGCACTTTTCCAGAATCTCGTGCGGGCACTCGACCCGCGCGCCCTCCTCCTCGGGGACATGGTAGTACGCGTCCTCCGCGTTTACGGTGAATGTGGGCCATCCGTGCCTCTGCCACATGGTCCACTGCTCGGCTGTCAGTCATGCTGCTCCCTGGCGTGAAAAAGGTCGTCGCGGCACTCATGCCGCTTGAACTCTCGCGCGACGTACCTTGACTTAGCGATCCTGCACCCGAGTTTCGCGTCCTTCTTGTAGACATGGCCCAAGCGGGCGCTGATCCTCTTGCCGGCAGCCTCGCTCCGCTTGACGAGCTTCCCCACGCTGTCGAGGGCCCGCTTGGCGGAAGCCTCGATCACCTGCGAGTCCGACGCATCATAGGGATCAGGGACATCCGTGCCCCTGGAGATCTGCAGGAAGTCAGGGCGCACGTCATCACAGTGCTCTGCCACTGCTCCGCTAACTCGGGACCTCGCAAGAGTGCCTCGGTTGTCACCCTCCTCCGCGGGTCGCTTCGGCGATCGACCTATCGGGGGCGTCAGCGGGGGTGCACTCGCTGGCGCTGCGGTCCTCGGCGTCATGGGGGTGTCGTCCCCAGCACCACCTCCAGCCGACGTCTGTGTCGCTGGCTCCGCCTGCCTGCCCCCGGCGGGTGCCTCGACGCCGCCTGCCGCTTCGGCCGAGGGCGCCGCCATGGGCGCCCCGTCTGGGGTGCTGGCCCGCCGCCATGGGCGGCCCCAGTGGACTGGGCAGTAACGTTCGGATATGACTGAGTCTCAGCTGCCTCTTGCGCTGCCAGGTCGGCGCCCGCTGCGGCAGGGGCGTAACGATGGGCTCGATCCCGCGCGGGACAGCACCCTGCCCTCGGCGCAGCCACGGCACGTGCGCGATCGCCGCCACGGCGGTGCGGTTGAACCTCCGCTCCTCGGGCAGCCTCTTGACGGTCCTCGTCGCGACTAGCCCACCCGTCTCGAGGGCGCATATGTGCTCGTCGGTGCCGTAGCTCTTCCCAAGCCAGACTGCCCTCGCGAAGCCCATGTCACCCTTGTGGTACACCTTGCCTCTCGCCCTGCGGTTCTTGCCCCTGGGCAGGCGCGCCAGGACTGACTCCCCTGGAGTGGCCATCTCCCTGGTGTAGGCGCGGCCGTGGAGGTCCTCATGTGCTGCGCGACCGCTCGCCTTGATCCTCAGGTTGGTGCGCGCCCAGCCCGCGTGAAATTGCAACCACTTGTACATGGCCGTGCCTGGTCGGCCCCTGCCTCCCAGTCGCGCTTCCAGCGCGCTCCTGCTCGTGCGGAACTGCGCATGGATGATGCCATTGGCAGTCTCAGAAGGGCTCGACTGTGAGCCGAACGCAGGCGCAAGTCGCACGACCACACGGTTGGGCAGCTCCGCCACGACCTTGTTGGCCAAGTCCGTCATGACGTCCTCGTGGTCTGGCCGTAGGATGACCTTCTGATGGAAAAGGCTCTCGCGGGTCGCTCTCCCCAGCGACAAACCTGAAATGCCTGCGCGCCAGCTTCCCGAGGCTGAGCACCGCGTCCTCAGAGGCGAGGTCGTTGCAAACTCTGAGTTTACCCCAGCAAAGCTGGCGACCCTTCTCGCCGCCGGCGACCATCGGGATCCTACGGAGCCCCATCGGTATCAAGCCTCTGGCCGCTCGCCGTGGTGAGCTTGGGCGCAGCGTGGTCCTCCTGGACCGTCGGATGCTGTGCTCCGAACGCCTGGTCGCAGAGGTGCTCGTCGCTGCCACTGTCTGCGAGGATGGGCCCTCCGCGCCCCGCCCTGCGGCAGCCTCCGACCGAACCCCTGACTCCGAAGACCCGACCGACCTCGTCGCCGTCGGAGCCTGCAACCACCGCGCCCACGGTCCTCTGGCCGTCTGCGCCCGCAGGGGCCTGCTGGACTGCGGCAGCCTTCGGGGGCGCTGCCGACGGCGCCCGTGGCTTGCCAGACGCCTCGTTCCAGCAGTCCTTCGCCTTGTGCCCTTGCTTCTGGCACCAGTTGCAGGCCCCCTCGGACTTGACGGGGTAGTTGCCCTTGAGCTTGTCATGATTGACTCCCTTCTTGCTGCCTTATCCGCCCTTGTCGCCCTCGCCGCTCATCTTGTCATCCATGTCGCCCCCCGATGTGTCGCCCTTGCGCTCGGGCCAAAGCTGTCGCGGCAGGGCACGGCCCGAGATCGCTCCGATCTCCGTCGGCGCCGCGCCTTGATCCACCGCGCCACTAGCTGCAAAAACCTGCCCCGACGCCATCCACTCTCTCAGGTAGGTCCTCAGCGCCACGTGCGAGACCTTGGCGGCCGTCGGAGCATTGCGCAGCAACGTCTTGCACGGCTCGGGGAAATGGGCGAGCAGCGTGGCGATGCGGAACTCATCGCCGAAGTCCTTTCCCGCCTGCATGACGCACCTCGCCACGTCGTTGTCCCAGTCAACGAGCTGGTTAGCGAACGTCTTCTGGTCGTCCCACCTGGGGTTGAGCAGGCCGCTGAGCATGGCCGCGAACCTGTTCCCCACCCCAGGTACATGCTCGTTCTTGATCGCCCGCCACGCGACGAAACCGTCGTGCCTGCCTGCGAGCGTAACCATCGCCAGCGCCTTGCGCTGGGCCTTGGTGATCAGCACGGCATGCAGCAGCTTGCTCGCCGCTGCCGCGCGCTCGCCCATGCTGACGCTGTCCACCGCGAGCGCTGGCTGGGCCTCAACGTTGTCAATGAGGTCATCCCAGCCCACCAGCGCGAAGAACGCGAGTCCTCATCTCTGCCACTGAACCCTGACAGCTTGATGTCGCCTCTGCAATCCACCAGCTGCTCTCTGGGCGCCGCTGCCATTGGCAGCGCACGTCCTAGGTCTTCCCGTGGATCTGATCCGAGCAGTTCACCGCAGAACCACGCTCACCGCTACCATGGAGGAAGTTACGCTGATGCGTGGGGAAAGCGTGTCTTGGCGATCTTTTTTTCCTCCAGCGCAGCTCGAACAACAGGGCCTGCGGGCGTGCTGCGACTTGATGGCGCCCGGATCACTCAAGATCCCGAGCACGCCGCCTGGCCGAGCGGGGGCGGGTGGTGAGCCCGTCCTCCTCGGACGCCCCATCGGGCCAACACTCCCTCCAGGGCCCTAGAAAGTGAAACCTAAAACCCGCAGTTCCTCGACGCGTAGTCGCGGAGGTCTAGGCTCGCGCCCATGGCGCATCTAAACAGTGCTCGGCTCAAGGCCCTACTCGGACCACGCCCCTTGTTCTCTCGGTCTCAAAGGCGAGAAACGGGGGCTGGCCGTCCACCAGGTATACTTGACCTGGCTCTGGGTGGCAACCGTCCTTCTGCGGTCGGCCTTTCTAGTCCTGAGCTGCACTGCTGGCTCGCTCGATCCCTCGATCGGGGCACGCCGTGGCTCCCCGCCGTCGCCAGCGCGCGACGGGGCGCCCGCGGGGCACCAACTCGGCCTCGCACACGGACAGAACCAGCATACTAAGGAAACCCTAGCAATGAGAGCAGGAACCCTAGGCTCACGCCCGCCAGTAGCCCTCAGACGCGGCTCCTGGCATGGCCACCGAAGTCAACGCGCTCCCGTCCACATCCTGCGGTGCCCCGCACAGCTCGGTCGAGCTGCCCTGCGCCGCCGTCGGGAGCGGCGCGGCCACTGCAAACAACGCCTTCAACGGGGTTGACTGGGCCTGGAAGTCGGTCGGCATGGCCCCGACTCCAGCTACCCTCGATGTCCCTGGCACGGGCACTTCCTTCAATTCGCAGCTCTCGCGGTGCCACTCGAGGCGTGTCCTCGGCAGCGCCTCTGTGGCGAGATCCGCCAGGTTGTCGTCACCAGCTACGGGCTCGATGATGATGATCTCCTTGGCCACCCACTGCTGGATCCAAAGCGTCGTCGTGGCAAGGTGCTTGATCCGCCCAGTGCCCTGACGCCTCGCCAGCGCGCGCGCTCGAGCTGTCGCATCGCCAGCTCATGCGCAAGCTGTAGCCCATGAGCGCGAAGAGCGCCTTCAGCCAAAGCCCCTCGCTGAGACTTCGAGCTCCAGCGTGCCGCTCGGCTTCGCAGCTGCTCAGGGACTGCACGTCTTGACGACAGCTGATCCCGAGCATTGGACACCGACGCGCGGCGATGTGCACGCTGGTCTGGCTCTTCTGCCCCTTCGCGCCGCCCGCCCAGTCGGAGTCTGTCCACGCGACCAGGTCGACGATGTCCCGCGGCGTGGTGGGCTTGGCCATCCTCACGCCCAGGTCCCTCGTGCCCTTCAGGTACCCTGCCAACCTCTTGAGGGCTCGCACGCCCGCCTCACGGGGCGATGAGATGCACGAGGTCAGGTAGTTGATGTCGAACTGAACATCTTCACGGTCATGAAGGTAGAACAGCAGGCGCATGGTCACGGTCACGCTCCTGATCATCCCTGCCTGTCCTGCGCGCCTCCACCCCTGGGGTGGCGCACAGGTTGCCCTCCTCAAGGCCTAGCGCCTCCAGCGCCTTTTGTGATGTACTTCTCGTTGGGCTGAACGTAGGTGGCGTCGGCCTCTCGCACGCGTTCACCTTGATGTCCCGGCCCAGGTCCAGCGCGATGCTGGGCCCTACGACTCCAGGCGCTGCGCCGTGCATGTCGCCCACGTGCAGCTCCACCAGACATGGGAGCTCGGCGCGCCAGAAGAACTGGGGCGCGGTCGGTGACCGCTCGAAGCCTCTGGCCATGAGCTGCGCCGCGGCGAACTCGACCCAGCGCTTCCCTCCAGCGCGCCGCCCTGGCAACTGCTTCGCGAGCTGCCAAACGTAGTCCTCGACGTCGCCCTTCGCGCGGCACTCTTCCAGGATCTCGGGTGGGCACTCGACCCACGCGCCCTCGTCCTCGAAGACATGGTAGTACGCGTCCTCCGCGTCTACGGTGAACGTGGGCCATCCGTGCCTCTGCCACATGGTCCACTGCTCGGCTGTCAGCCATGCTGCTCCCTGGCGTGAAAAGGTCGTCGCGGTACTCCAGCCACTTGAACTCTCGCATGACGTACCTTGACCCAGCGATCCTGCATCCGAGGTTCGCGCCCCAGTTGTAGACATGGCCCCAGCGGGCGCTGATCCTCGTGCCGGCGGCCTCGCTCCGCTCGACGAGCTTGCCCACCCCGCGCTGCTTCAGGCCGTCGAGGGCCCGCTTGGTGGATGCCTCGATCAACTGCGAGTCCGACGCATCATGGGGGTCAGGGGCATCCATGTCCCTGAGGATCTGTAGGAAGTCAAGACGTACGTCATCACAGTGCTCTGCCACTGCTCCGCTAACTCGGGACCTCGCAAGAGTGCCTCGGTTGTCACCCTCCTCCGCGGGTCGCTTCGGCGATCGACCTATCGGGGGCGTCAGCGGGGGTGCACTCGCTGGTGCTGCGGCCCTCGGCGTCATGGGGGTGTCGTCCCTAGCGCCACCTCCAGTCGACGTCTGTGTCGCTGGCTCCGCCTGCCTGCCCCCGGCGGGCGCCTCGGCGCCGCCTCCGCCTCGGCCGAGGGCGCCGCCGTGGGCGCGCCCGTCCTGGGTGCTGGCCCGCCGCCATGGGCGGCCCCAGTAGACTGGGCAGTAACGTTGGGGTCTGACTGAGTCCCAGCTGCCTCTTGCGCTGCCAGGTCGGCGTCCGCTGCGGCAGGGGGCGCAACGATGGGCTCGATCCCGCGCGGGACAGTGCCCTGCCCTCGGCGCTGCCACGGCACGTGCGTGATCGCCGCCACGGCGGCGCGGTTGAACCTCCGCTCCTCGGGCAGCCTCTTGACGGTCCTCGTCGTGACTAGCTCGCCCGTCTCGAGGACGCATATGTGCTCGTCGGTGTCGTAGCTCTTCCCAAGCCAGACTGCCCTCGCGAAGCCCATGCCACCCTTGTGGTACACCTTGCCTCTCGCCCTGCGGGTCTTGCCCCTGGGCAGGCGCGCCAGGACTGACTCCCCTGGAGTGGCCATCTCCCTGGTGTAGGCGTGGCCGTAGAGGTCCTCATGTGCTGCGCGACCGCTCGCCTTGATCCCCAGGTTGGTGCGCGCCCAGCCCACGCGGCGTTGCAACCACTTGTGCATGGCCGTGCCTGGTCGGACCCTGCGTCCCAGTCGCGCCTCCAGCGCGCTCCTGCTCGTGCGGAACTGCGCCTGGATGATGCCATTGGCATTCTCAGAAGGGCTCGACTGTGAGCTGAACGTAGGCGCAGGTCTCACGACCACGCGGTTGGGCAGCTCCACCTCGACCTTGTGGGCCAAGTCCATCATGGCGTCCTCGTGGTCTGGCCTCATGATGACCTTATGATGGAAAAGGCTCTTGATGAACGCCACCGTGGCTGCCGCCGTGCAGGGGTCAGCGCGTCGGTCAGGCTCCGGGACACTGCGCATGGCGCCTGTGTCAGCGCCCGCGACCACCAGCACCACTTCCTCGTCCTGTCGCTGGTCGTCCTCGGCGCGGGGGCCCGCCTCCACGGCGTCGGCCGCCTCGCCCTTGAAGAATGCCAGGTCAAGCCCGATCGCGGGGATGCGCTCCACCTCCGCGCCCAGCAGCTCGCGGGGCCTGTCGCGCCCACGTCCCATCTGACAGTGATCGCACCAGCGCCTCGGTGGGCAGAGCTGCGCCGTCTCTCCTCTGGCGTTGGCTCGCGGACGTCGGGGGGCGCGGTCGGTTCCACCGCTTGACCTGACTCCGCCTGGCGCCTCATCTCGTCGCGCCTCAGCTCGCGGAAATCATCCGTCGCCGCCCTCAGCTTGCGTCTGCCCTCGTACTCGACGAGCCGCGCCCGGCGCTGAGCCTTGGTCCCGTAGTACGGGGCGCAGATCCCCATGAGGCGCTTCTGCGCGGCGTCGATCCTCGAGCTTGGTCCGAGCCCTTCGAGGTACGATCTCCCCGACGGCTGTGCCGCCGCAGGTGCCTCCTGGCCCGGCGCGGGCGCCGCCGCTTCCTGCGCCTGTGGTGGCGCCGCCGCCGCCTGCGCCTGTGGCGCAGCGGGTCCAGCCTCTGGCGGTGCTGGGTCACGCGACCCTCGAGCCTCTGGGTGCGGCGGCGGGCCCTCTCTTCGCACCGCCCCCCACGGAGCTCCTGCGGCGCCAGCTGCGGCGACCCTGGCGGGGCAGACTGCGAGCGTGGCGCCGTCCATCGCGCGGTGGATCTGCGCAGCGAAGTAAAACGCATCGCCGACTAACTCCATGTCCGCCCGCTCGCCCGCCTCGAGGTTCACGGCGCGCGGGTCGCTCTCCTCAAGGACAAACCTGCGCTGCCTGCGCGCCAACTTCCCGAGGCTGAGCACCGCGTCCTGAGGCGCGAGGTCGCTGCTCACTCTGAGGCACCCCAAGCATGGCTGGCGACCCTTCCCGCCACCGACGACCATCGGGGTCGCACGGAGCCCCCGGGTACCAAGCCTCTGGCCGCTCACCGCGGTGAGCTCGGGCGCAGTGGCCCCCCCCTGGACCGTCGGGCGCTGTGCTCCGAACGCCTGGCCGCAGAAGTGCTCGTCGCTGCCGCTGTCTGCGAGGACGGGCCCTCTGCGCTCCTCCCTGCGGCATCCGCCGACCGAGCTCCTGACTCCAAAGGCCCAGGCCTCGTCGCCGTCGGAGCCTGCAGCCACCGCGCTCACGGCGCTCTGGCCGTCTGCGCCCGCCTGGGCCTGCTGGGCTGCGGCAGCCTTCGGGGGCGCCGCCGACGGCGCCCGTGGCTTGCCAGACGCCTTGTTCCAGCTGTCCTTCTCCTCGTGCCCCTGCTTCTGGCACCAGTTGCAAGTTCCCTCGAACTTGGCGGGGTAGTTGCCCATGAGCTTGTCATTCGTGACTCCCTTCTTGCTGCCTTCTTCCGCCCTTGTCGCCCCTGCCGCTCATCTTGTCACCCCTGCAGCCCCCCCGACTTGTCGCCACTGCGCTTGGGCCAGGGCTGTCGCGGCAGGGCGTGGCCAGAGGTCGCCCCGATCTCCGTCGGCGCCGCGCCTTGACCCACCGCGCCGCTAGCTGCGAAGACCTGTCCCGACGCCATCCACTCTCTCGGAGCATTGCGCAACACGGTCTTGCACGGCTCGGGGAAATGGGCGAGCAGCGTGGCGATGCGGAACTCATCGCCGAAGTCCTTTCCCGCCTGCGTGACGCACCGCGCCACGTCGTTGCCCCGGTCAGCGAGCTGGTCAGCCAGCGGCTTCTGGTCGCCCCACCTGGGGTCGAGCAGGCCGCTGAGCATTGCTGCGAACCTGTTCCCCGCCCCAGGCTCATACTCGTTCTTGATCGCCCGCCGAGCGACGAAACCTTCGAGCCTGCCTGCGAGCATAACCACCGTCTGCGCCTTGCGCTGGGTCTTGGTGATCAGCACGGCATGCAGCAGCTTGTTCGTCGCTGCCGCGCGCCCGCCCATGCTGACGTTGTCCACCGCGAGCGCTGGCTGGGCCTCAACGTTGTCAATGAGGTCATCCCAGCCCATCAGCGCGAAGAACGATGTGGGCCTTGATGGGCCAGCTGGGCCAGTCCTCATCTCTGCCACTGAACTCTGGCAGTTTGATGACGCCTCTGTAATCCACCAGTTGCTCTCTGGGCGCCGCTGCCATGGGCAGCGCACGTCCTCAGTCCCCCCGTGGGTCTGATCCGCGTAGTTCACCGCAGAACCACGCTCACCGCTATCATGGCGGAAGTTACGCTGATGCGTGGGGAAACCGTGTCTTGGCGATCTTGTTTCCTCCAACGCAGCTCGAACAAAAGGGCCTGCGGGCATGCTGCGACTTGATGGCGTCCGAATCACTCAAGATCCCGAGCACGCTTGGTTAATGGCCTCCGGGGGTTTCCTGGGGGCATCTAGGGTCCCTCTCTTGAAGCCGTCTCCTGAGTTGCCTCATCCCCGTCTTCCTGCGCCGTCCGTGGAAGCTTTCTGACGGGCTTTTTCATGCTTCGTGAGGTGTCAGGGCGACAATCATCATCAGCAGCAGCAGAATCATCATAATCATGGTGGACATCATGGTGATATTCATCGTCATGGCAATTATTACCATCAACAACAAAATCACCCCCTAACCTTCATAATGGAAATGATACGAACAATAAGAGTACGAATGAAAAGCATCATCATCATCATTTGCAGCTTCATCATCACCATCATCACCATGATCAGGAGCATCGTAGCGAACACCATCAGCATCATCTTCATCATCGTCGTCGTCATCATCGTCGTCATCAACAACCTCATCATTATCATGGCCATCGTCATCACCATCACCAAAATCATCATCAGCATCGGCATCATCTTCATGCTCAGAATCACCACCGTCGCCATGTCCATAATCAGCCTCATCGCCATCATCATCTGGACCTCCCGTGCCAGAGTGGCGTTTCCGAGCGAGGCCTTTCGGAAGCATTGTTTCGGGGGGGGGGCAGAAGCCTGATGAATCATGTTCCGGGAGAACCTCCTGGGAACATGAGCGGTTTGGGGTGTCTCGGGGGACCTTTCGGGTTTCCCTGGGGGTTTCTTGGGGACCTCTTTGGGCTTCCTGGGGTCCTTTTGAGTGCCTCACGGGGCTTCCGGGGAGCCTCTAGATGGCCTTCGGGGGCTTCCTGGGGGCCTCTGAAGCCGGAGACTGCGAAACGTCGATTCGCATGGCACCTGTGCTCCCTCTTGTGGGCATTTTTGGAACCATCTTGGGAGATCTGGGGAGCCTCCTGGGCCGTCTCGGGGCCGTCTTCGGGGCCTCTGGGCCGTCTTGGAACGAACTCAAGGGTCTCCTACGCCGTCCGGAAGCGTCGGTAAGCGGAGAAGTCGAAAACGTATAAATCGTTCAGGAACAAACGGTCGATCAACGATTTTTGCGTGGTGGGGCCATCTTGGGGTTTCCTGGGGGCCTCTTGGGGGCCGTTTGGGGGCATCTTGGGGCCTCTTCGGGACCTCTGGGGGCCGCCTGGGGCCTTGTTGGGGCGGAAGGCTCGGATGTTCAATTCGTGGTTCCCCTCTTGGGTTCCTCTTGGGGCCGTCCTGGGTCCGTTTTGGGTCGGGTGCCTCTTGTGCCGTGGGGTCCTCTTGGAAGCCTTTTGGGCCGTCTTGGGGCGCTCTTGCCAAAAACCTACGAACAGTTTGAAGAAGAACCGACGACCACGACGACGCCCACGATGACGACGACAACGACGGCAAGGGGCAAGGCGTGGATCCTCGCCCCCCCGAAGAAGATGTTCCCGGAGGCCCCCCCGGGAACATTTCCAGGAACCGCCCAGGCCCGAGAGGTCTGCGCGACGGCGTCTGCGTAGCGCGGCGTGAACGCAACTTGACGGAGGGGGCGGGGGTGGCGTTCGTGTTGTGGCCCCTTGGGGTCTTTTGGGGGCCGCTTGGGGACCTCCTCGGGGCCTCTTGGGGGCCTACTTGGCGCGTCTTGGGGCTCTCTCGGGGCCTCCTGGGAAGCTTTCAGGGCGGAAAAATAACATGTTGATTGTTTGTTTCCCCTCGTGGGCCCCTCTGGAAGCCTTCTCGGGGCCCTCTTGGGTTTTCTAGGCCTCTGGGGCGCATCTTGGGCTGTTTTGGGGCTGTCCACGGCTGTGTTCAAGCCGTCTGGGGGGGCCTCCCGGGCAGTATTGGGGCGCTCTTGAAGACCACCTGGGCCTTGTTGGAGCGTCGGAAATGTAAAAAAGCGTTCAGAACCAAAAACATATGAAAAAACAAATGGAAAAACATTGATGTTAGCCTCTCGGGGCTCTCTTGGGGCGCTTCTTTGAAGCCTCTTGGAGCGGCTTCGGGGCTCCTTGGGCGGTCTTGGGGCCATCTTGGGCGTCTGCGGGGCTCCTTGAGGCTTTCTTGACCATCTGTACGGCCCGCGTTTCCTGTCGTGGGCAATTTGGAAGCGGCCCGGGGCAGTCCCGGGGGTCTGTGACCCCCCAAACGTCCCGGGGGGCGCCCATGGGGAAAGGTGGCACCGGCCCGGCCCCCCCCGCCTACTCCTATATATATATATATATGTGTGTATATATATATATATATATGCATACATGCATACAAACATACATACATTTACATTTGCATTTGCATGTGCATTTACATTTACATATACATATACATACACATATACATTTACATATATACGTACATACACATATACATATACATGTAAATATACATATACATATATCTTTATATATATATATATGTATATATATGTATACACACATACATACACACATACACATAATCATACATGCGTATATATACATACATACATACATACATACATACATACATACATACATACAGACATACACACATACATACACATATACATCCATGCGTACATACATAATCATATATGTATGTTTACGTGTATATATACATATATATATATATATATATACACATTCTCCCTTGGAGAACCCTTTTGACTTCTTGCCCCATCAAAAAAACAAGATATAACACACAACAAACGTTTCGCTCGAGACATCCCCGACAAATTTTATATATGAAAACAACGTTTCGTTCGGGACATCCTCAACAAACAATATATTCCCCAATCAGAGTTTGCCTCTGTAGGGGTCCTAGCATATTAAAAGTTTCGGTGAAGTTTGCCGCCGATTTCGGTGGCTGGGCCCGGGTGCCCGGGTGCCCGGGTGCCCGGCGGTGCCCGGGTGCCCGGGTGGCCGGTGAGGTGCGTGGCCGATTTCGGTGGCCAGGCCCGGGTGCCCGGGTGCCCGGGGGTGCCCAGGTGCCCGGGGGTGCCCAATTGCCCAGTAGCCCAATAGCCCAGTAGCCCTGCAGCCCTATAGCCTTACAGCCGTATAGCACTATGGCCCTATAGCCCTAGAGCCCTATAGCTCTAGAGCCCTATGTCCCTAAGGTTCTATAGCCCCTATAGCCCAATAGCCTTTATATCACTATACCCCATATAGCCATAGTCCATACAGCCCCATTGCCCCAACAAAAATATGATTGGGTTTTTCCTTCGGTATCATAACAACAAACAAGCGTCTCGCTCGAAACATCCTCAACAACATCTGAAACATAAGCCTCTCGCCCGGGACATCCTCGGAAACAGAAAGAAAAATGCCAACCCTCTTCCCGCCTCATTACCAATCGCAAAATCATTCCGCCGGTCCTCTTCCCTCCCGTCGGGTCCGGGGGGAAACGCCTAAAGAGAACCCTGGGCCTGCGCCCTTTCCGGGAAAAAGCGTTTCGCTCGGGGCGCTATCAACGCAAATGTCGCCGGCCTGTTCCCGCCTGGCTACTATCGCAACTAATTTAGCCGGCCCTCCCCCCGTCGATTCGGAAGGTAAACCTCTAAAGGGGAATATTGGGCCCGCGCATCCTTCTGGGAAAATGCCCGCGAAAGAAGAGGGGGGGGGGCGTCGGAAGCCCCCCCCCTTTTTCCAAGGGAGGGGGGGTAGCTTGAAGCTGGGGCTCCTTTTCGAATGAAATGTGTGCCACGGACGCGATTTGTCAAAGCTGCGCGATGCAATGTGCGCGTGCGTGCGCGCGTTGTGCGCGTGTGCGTGCATGTGTGCGCGCGCGTTTGCGAATGCGCGTGCGTGTGTGTGTGTGTGTGCGTGTGTGTGTGTGTGTGTGCGTGTGTGTTGTGTGTTGTGTGTTGTGTGTTGTGTGTTGTGTGTTGTGCGTGTCTGTGTGTTGTTTGTTGTGTTGTGTGTTGTGTGTTGTGTGTTGTGTGTTGTGTATGTGTGTGCGTGTGCGTGTGTGTGTGCGCGTGTGCGTGTGCGCGCGTGTGCACGCGCGTTCGTTCGCTGCCCGCCCATACTATAGCGGGGACGCCGCGTCCTCGCACCGTCTCGTGAAAACCCGCACGTCACGGCAAGCAACGCCGGCTGCAGTGGATGGAGGGAGGCACGTGGGCGGGGCACGGTCCACTATGCAGCCATCCGACGCCAAAATACACATCCCGCGAGCCATTCTTATCGCACTCGTCCATCTGGACCGGCCCTTTCCTGGCAGTGGGCACACCGACGCACACGCGACTTGCGAGCAACACGCGCCACCTTGGTGGTTGCCGCTGTAGCTTTCAGTGGGTGGACCGACCCGTTCCGGGCGGCGTCATGGGGCGTACCTGCACCGCGCGACTCCGCACAAGGCCCACGCTAGCATGTGGGAGCGCGGGTGGGTGAGATAATGCGTTCGAGCCATACGTGCGCGCGTGTGTAGATAGGGAGGAGGGCAACGGGGGCCACGAACAGGGCAGGAAAGGAGGCGGATGAAAGGGGACGGGGAGGGGAGGAAGAGGACGACGAAAACGACTAATCGGGGGCCGGGGCGGGCGCTTTCAGCACGGAGCCGGTGGTTCCGAATGCCACACCGCTGCACATCACAGCGCAGCACAATGCAGCACTGCCGCGTGTGTGCGTGCGTGTTGCAATATATCACAGCACAACATACCACATCACGGCACACCACAGCACGAAACAGCACATCACAGCACACGCCGCTTGGTGTGTGTAGCCCTCGAAAGTGGCGACAGTTTCGCGGAGCGCAGCCTCCCACCGAGCATGCAGGCAGGACGACGAGATACGAGGCAGGGTAGCAGGCAAGAGTAGTAAAAGGCAGGGGAGAAGAGGAAGTAAAAAGGGAGGCGGGGGAAGGTGGAGACCACAGTGCTCTATTCAAAGTGAGTACCCAACGCAGGAGGGTTGGGAATGACCCCTGTTTTAAGTTTTTAAGGGAACCCTCTTGGGGCGCTTTGGGGGCCTCTTGGCCCGTCACATGATCGGTTTCGGCCGTCTTGCGGCATTCTGGGGCCCGCTCGGGCCCTCCTTGGGCGTCCTGCAGCCAACTGGGGCCGCCTGGGCGCCCTCTTGGGCCGTACTGGGCGCCTACTTGGGCCGAAAATGCGTGGGACTGCAAATGGCAACTCGATAAGGGACAGTGTGCTGGGCGGGGCGGGGGCCCGGCCCTCCAGTATGCTCTAAATATAGCATGCATGGATAAAGACATGCAGGCAGAGAGACAAAGCGGTCTGCATAATATACACATGCGTGGACACTCCCATAGTTGCATGCATGCGTACACATATACATGTATACATGCACACATGCATGCATCCATACATAGTTGCATACATACACAGTCGTGCATACATACCTGTCTGCCTGCACGTGCGCATGTGTATGTATACATATGTATATATATATATATATGTGAAAACATACATTCATATATACATCCATCCGTACATTCATGCATACATACACGTGCAATACGTTCTGATGTGCCCGCGAAGCCGCGGCAAGGTTTCGCGACTGATCGCAAAATCAGGCCCGCGATGTTCACCGAGGAAACTTATCCGCCCTCATCGGTCGGCAGCACCGCGGGACAAAATCCGCCGACCCCTTGTGGGTCTCTAGGCGTGTGAGATAGTTTCCCCCCCCCAATTTCCCCCCCCCCCCAGGGAACCCAAACCGGAGATTTGACCCCCCCCCTCGCCGACGACGAGCGCGCCACGGGGCTTTTTTGGGCCCAAAAAGAGCTCCAGACGAGCCAAGAAGGCATCCAGACGCTTCCAAGACGGCCCACGAGGGCCCCGAGACGCCAAACGAGCGCTCCAAGACGCCCAAGATGGCCCCAAGACGAGCCAAGACGTCTTCAAGACAGCCCAAGAGGCCTCCAAGAGCAGTCTTCAAAAGGGCCGAGGAGTCGAAAATCGTAAATTTCCTATGGGTAAACGTACATGTTCATCATATTTGACTTGTCGGCCTTCACGGCGCAGACAACGGTCCAAGAGCACTTCAAGACCGCCCCAAGACGGCCCAAGAGGCCCCAAAGAGGCGCCCAGGTCGGCCCAAGAGGGCGCTAAGACAGCCCAAAGGGCTCCAAAGACGGCCCAAAAGGGCCCCAAGACGGCCCCAAGAGGGGCCCAAGAAGGGGAGCCCGAACCGACAATCTGGGCATTCCGCCCCAAGACGGCCGCAAAAGGCTCCAAGAGGCCCCAAGAGACCCCCAAGACGCCCCCAAGAGGCCCCCCAAAAAACCCAAGAGGCACCAAAACGGCCCCAAAACGGCCCCCAAGAGACTTCGAAACTGCCTCCAAGAGTCCCGCGAGAAGCCCCGCAAGAGATCCCAGAGAACAGGGACTCGTTTGCATGTCTTGCGCTTCAGTGGTGCTGTCCAGAAATTCTAAACATCTAGCTTTCTGCCCCCAGGAGCCACACGGAGGCCCCAAGAGTGCCCCAAAAAGCCGTCTGATGCCCCCCAGTGGCTTCAAAACTGCCTTCGTGCCGCGAGATCCCGTAAGGTAAGCTGCACTGAATGCTATCATAAGATATGGCATCCTAAACGAAGGTTACAGACGAAAGGTAAGCTGCATTGAATGCCGCGCTGCAGGGAGCAGACATTGCAAGACGAGAGAAACCGACTAATGATGCTTGACGATTTCGCGCTGCTACCACAAGGAATACAAGGGGTCGGCGGTACTGGATGTGGCGTAAGCCTATAGAATCGCCAGTCTGACACCAGAAATTGCGGAACACCTCTCGCAAGATAAAAGTCTAACTACGTCCTGGGGCCAGCCCTTCCACCTGCGCTTACAGCCACTCATCCTCCGCCTCCGCATCATCCTCCTCCTCCCCCCTTCCTCCTCCCCCACCTCTTCCTGATTGTCCTTCCTCCTTCCCCTCCTCCTCCACTTCGCCCAAATGCAAGCAGACTCCGCAATGACGGGGCCAACACCTCGAAAACACATCATATGGAACACAGAGATCACTACGGGCGCGCGTGCTCAGAACGCGTCGTGAGTCGCCGAATCCCGCCTCGTACATGATGACGTTACCGACGACCACCACCATAGAGAAGGCGAGGCCGTACTTGAAGTCAGGCTGCTGCGGCGGCGAGGCAAAGAGTGGAGGACCTCCATTTAATGGTTTTGAATCAGAGGGACACCACACAAAAAAACGTACGCGCCCACCCACGTACATCAACACGCCCCCCAAGCCCGCAAAATCAGCACCGTGATACAAACGTTCGCGCAATGCGTATTATTCAAACAAACGTGGATTCATGTACGTGCGCGTCCTTGCTTCGCCCCTGAAGAGCAGAAGGAGGCAGATTTCAGTCCTGCTTCTGAGGGGAACAGGGGGCGCCATAGCTGACAAGGCACTCGTTGGGTGTGGGCAACTCACGTGTCCCTCGCCCACGTGTCACACATGGATGGGAAGACAGGGCGAATCGCAAAAGACGAATCAACGAGGAGGAGTAAACAGGTAGCTGGGGAAGTGGAAGCATCAAGATGGGGACGGAGAGGGCCGACGCAGGAACTATGAAACTGGACTGCGAAATAAGATATACCTTTTGCCTGGGCGAACAGACGATGAACGCGGGTCGAATACCCGCCCAATGCGGGCACGGAGGGCGGCCACCCTGCCGCGCAGTTGGGCCGAAACGGCGGCGGAAGAAGGAGAACCGACGGGCAAGGCAGACACACAGTATGGAGACATACCGTTCGAGCCCGGGATTCAAACGAATATGCCTGTGCCCCGTCGGTTATAGAACGCAAGCCGTGCCGCAATCGACGAGGCCTCATTAGCAGTAGCGAACGGATCGGCATATCTCGGGGCTGTTGGATTTCGCCATGGCCCCCACGGCGCCAACCGCTAACAACCTGATACGACGCCCGTGGCAGAGATAATCAATCCCGAGAGAGTCCATGAGACTAGCCAACGCAAGCTAGCTAATCCCCCACTTAAAGGAAGCAAGTCACTACAAAGGCGACATACTGACCAAGCCCCTCAAACACATGATCGACGCACGAACCCGGAAACGGATATGGAAATGTGAAGCATGGCAACGTTTTCAAGACACCTGATTGGGCGACGGGCATCTGCAATGCTGAATGCATCGATCTTGGTGTACCGTGCCGAAAGCTGTGCTGTGCTGTCCGTGCTGATTTGCGACGTGCCATGCTGCGATTGTGCTCTGTAGCACTGTGGATGGAGTCCTCCTTGGCATTCGAGTCCTGACCGAACTGATCTGGATCGTAAGCTCGAGCTGCCTGGGGACATAGTAGCCGCCCCAGAGCTAGTTAAAGTGGAAACGTGGAGGACGTCCAGTCAAGTCGACCTCAAAATCCGACTCAGCTCCGAAACGTAACGACTCGACACGGGGCACAGGCTCAAGGACGGGCCACAAGATGTGCCAATGGCGCATTAGGGGATGCGCCAGGGGACGCATCAGGGACCGTGCCCTGGACGTGTCAGGGACCTGCCACGGGACGTGCCAAAGCGCGTGCCATGGGGTGGCCAGAGGACGTCATGCCAAGGGACGTTGGAAAGGGCCCGCCACGGAACGGGCAGGAGAAACGCCTTGGGACGAGCCAGGAAACGCGACCGAGTGGCGTGCCAGGGGACGTGCCAGGGCACGTCACGCCTGAACGTCGCAAGGAACGCGCCAGGGAGCGCGCCAGGGCGCCAGGAGGCGCCCCACGGACGGGCGGGGTTGGACTGCGGCGCATTCTACTGCGACAAGCGTTTCGCTCGAGACATCCTCAACAAATCCTCATATTAGACACCCGCCTGCGTGAACTGGACACGTGAAAGCAAGCGTCTCGCTCGAGACGTTCTCAACACCTCCTTATGCTAGACAACTGCATGAACGACCTGGACACGTGAAAGCCAACCGTTTCGATCAACCCATCCTCAACACATCCTCATGCTAGACATCCGCCTGGGCGAACTGGACACACGAAAGCGAGCGGTTCGCTCGAAGCATCCCCCGAACATCTTCATGTTAGACGTCCGCCTGCGCGACCTGGGCACGTGA
The DNA here is from genome assembly GCA_963575745.1 of Prorocentrum cordatum. Taxonomy (NCBI): domain Eukaryota; class Dinophyceae; order Prorocentrales; family Prorocentraceae; genus Prorocentrum; species Prorocentrum cordatum. Next base: position 26,978 of record CAUYUJ010014240.1, on the reverse strand, counting down.
ACACAAGCATTTGCCTCAACACATCTTCATGTTAGACATCCGCCTGGGCGACCTGGACACGTGAAAACAACGTCCCGCACGAAGCATCCTCAACACATCTTCATGTTAGACATCCGCCTGGGCGACCTGGGCACGTGAAAGCTAACGTCTCGCACAAGGCATCCTCAACACATCTTCATGTTAGACATCCAACTGGGCGACCTGGACACGTGAAATCAAACGTCTCGCACAAGGCATCCTCAACACATCTGAGAGAGCGTGATCCACCGCCGCTTTACTGTGGAGAATTGCCAACCTTTTCCTCCGGAGCCCGGGGCCCCCCCCCTCCGAAAAACCCCCCCCCCCCCTGCTGGAACCCCCCTCCCCCCCTCTCCCTCCCTCCGGCAAAACCCTCCCCCTCCCCTAACCCCATCCCCCCCCCGCCCCTCCCCTCGAAAACCGGGGGGGGGTCACTACCGGTTCGAACTCCTCCCCCCCTCCCCCCTCCGGTCCGGAAAAAGGGGGGGGTCACTACCGGTTGGACCCCCCCCCCCCTCGAAAACCGGAGGGGGATCACTACCGGTTCGACCCCCCCCCCCCACGCAACCGCCAGCAAACGACTCCCGGTCCCTACCACCGCTCGCATGACATCCCCCACTGTTGTTCCCAGCACCACTGTCCTCACCACCGCTGCCCCCGCTGGTTCCACCACCGTCCCTATTGTCCCCACCAGTGCCCCCACCACTGTCGCACTGTCCCCACTGTTCCCACAACTGTTCCCACCACGGTTCCACTCTCCCCACTGTCTCCACGGACCCAACCACTGTCTATCCCCACTGTCCCCACTGTCCCACTGACTCCTCCGCTGTCCCACTGAGCTGTCCCACTGTTCCCACCACTGTCCCCACTGTCCCCACCACTGTCCCCACTGTACCTCTGTCCCATTGTCCCACCGCCGTCCTCGCCGACGCCTTTACCAGTGTCCCCACCACCATTGTACCCTCCACTGTCCCAATGTTTCCACCTCATTCCCACTGTCCCCACACCACTGTCCCCACCACCACCGTTCCCACCACTGTCCACTGTCCCCCCTGTTCCCACCATTGTCCCCACCACTGTCCCCACCACTACCGTCCCCACCACTGTCCCACTGTCCCCCCACTGTCCCCACCACTGTCCCGCTGTCCCCTCACCACTGTCCCCACCAACACCGTCCCCACCACTGTCCGCACCCCCACTCGGTTTTCGAGGGGGGGGGGGGTTCGAACCGGTAGTGACCCCCCCCCCCTTTTCATGATGAGCTGGGGGGGGGGGGGGGGGTTCGAACCGGTAAAACCCCCCCCGGTTTTCCGGAGGGGGGGGGGGAGGGGTTCGAACCGGTAGTGACCCCCCCGGTTTTCCGCCAGCAGCGGTAGAACACGCTCTTTCACACATCTGCGTGCTAGACACATCCGCCTGGGCGACCTGGACACGCGAAGGCAAACGTCTCCCTCGAGAGAGAGACATCCTCAACAAATCCTCATGTTGCACATCCGCCTGGGCGACCTGGGCACGTGAAAACAAGCGTTTCGCTCATCACATCCTCAACACATCCTCATGCTAGACATCCGCCTAGGTGACCTGGGCACGTGAAAGCTAGCGTCTCGCACAAGGCATCCTCAACACATCTTCATGTTAGACATCCGCCTGGGCGACCTGGACACGTGAAAGCAACGTCTCGCACAAAGCATCCTCAACACATCTGCATGCTAGACACATCCGCCTGGGCGACCTGGACACGTGAAGACAAACGTCTCTCTCTCTCTCGAGAGAGAGAGAGAGAGAGAGAGAGACATCCTGAACAAATCTTCATGCTAGACATCCGCCTGGGCGACATGGGCACGTGAAAGCAAGCGTTTCGCTCAACACATCCTCATGCTAGACATCCGCCTGGGCGACATGGACGAGTGAAAACAAGCATTTCTCTCGAGACATCCTCAACAAATCTTCACGCTAGACATCCGCCTGGGCGACATGGACGAGTGAAAACAAGCATTCTCTCGAGACATCCTCAACACATCCGAAAGAGCGTCTTCTGACGCAGCAGGGAAAAATTGAGGGGGGAGGGTCCAACCCCCCCCCCTCCTCCAGAACGTGGAAGGGGCGGGGGGTTCGAACCCCCCCTCTTCCCCCCTGGGGATTCCAGGAAGTAGGGGGGGAAACAGAGGCGCCCCGAGTCGTAGGCGCGGCTGCCTGCGTGGTCGTCGCTCGTGGGCGGGCCAGCCTCGGGCTCGGCCGGCTGGGTGGGCCGCGACTCCTGGGCCTGGACGAAAGGTCGCCAGCAACTGCATGTGGCCAGCGCTTCCGCGTCGCGGGCGGTGAGGATTGACTGTGTTGTCCGCCTTGGCGTCTGGCGGAAAATGGGGTTCGGCGGCGGGAACGACGAGCTTAATCGTTCGTGGTGCCAGGATGCTGAGGTGCTGCAGCCGGGCTGCGGACCTCGACCTTTGGCGGCTGACGCGCTGCTCTGGGACGGGTCCCCAGAAGGGCGCGGACCCGGCTGACGGGTCGTCGCCAGTGAGCACGTCGAGGACGCAGGCCTGTGGGTCCATGGGTCGGCTTCGCCAGAAGATGTTGGCCTGACGCCAGAGGTTGACATCGTCCAGCCTGCCCTTGGAAATCAGTTGCATGATGTACTGCACCGTGGTGGCGTGGTCGAGCGCCACCGTGATGAAGCGGTAGGCCCGCCGGAATTGCGAGTTGCCAAGGCTGTAGGCAGAAGCGTTCTGCGTGTGGGTGTGCGGGGCGAATGTGACGATTCCTCGGCAGTTGACGAGGCTGCGCCCGGGCGCTCCCGGTTGCTTGACGTGGCAGCGGCCCTAATTGCGGATGCCAGCGTGGGCGCGCGGCGCTGCTGGCGGTCGCTGGGCCGATGGTGCCTGGCGTCAGTGGAGCCCTGAGTCGTGCGAAAGGCGCCCCCTTTGGTGATGTGGGCAAACATGCGTTGGGGGAGGCCCCCGTGGTAAGAGGCGTCGAGGGCGTGACGTTCGGCCACGTGTTGCGAGAATCCGCGCGCCCCGTCGTCTTTTTACTTGCCTTGCGCGCGGACCCAGCCGCGCGGTGTTGAAAAGCTCCGCTCGTTCTGGTACTCGAGCGTGCCCTGACATGGCAACCAAGGGCACTTGGCCGAGTTGGCAAGGGGGGGCGCCGGTCTCGTGTTCGAGTAGCTGCTGCGCCCTATCGCACCAATGGCAGACCCAGGGCCGATGGTTTGGGACGGTGCGTTGGCGGTACGTCGGGGTGCTGCCCCGCCAAAAACTGTTGGTGCACGCCGGGGCTGAATTAGGCGGAACCGCGTCACGCGCTGTTGCGTCACGGGCGTCCTGGGTGAATTGCGGCGCGGCCCGGAATACGCTGGGACGGGCATCGCGGCCAGGGGGTACCGCCACTTCGCGAAGGGGGCCAGTGGGGGCGCACCAGCAGCGGTCGCTGGTGCGGAAGCAGATCCAGTCGAAGTCTATGGCCTCGAGCACTACGACCCGCTGCCCCCGGACCGCCGCACCCCAGAGGAGATCGTGGCCGTCCAGGTCTCCGCGCGGGACAGGGTCTGCGACTCCTCGGACAAAGCTGCGGTCGACCGTGTCGAGGGGCTCACGGAAGACAGGCCAGCCTGGGGCCGCCGCGTGGGGGAGGTCCACACAGGTGAACCAGGGCGTGACCAAGTAGGCCTGCGCGGGGTCGAAGTCGCAGCACCAGTCGGCGAGTGGGTCCGCCTCGTCGGAACCGGCTGAGGCATCCAGCGAGGCGTCCGCGCTGGCGTCGCTGTCGGGGCCAGCGGTGTGATAAGTGGTCGGGGGGGCCAAAGGGGGCCCCGGCAGACCTGTCGCGCGCCCCCGAGCCACGTGGTGCTGGCGAGCGGGCTGGATCACCTCTGGGGCGGTGGCCCTCTGGGTTGCGCTGCCTGCGGCGCAGAGGTGGGTCCGGGTCGCCGTCGATTGGGCTGTCAGGCCGAGCTGCAACTGCGGCCTTGGCAAAGTCGGGCCAGGGCCGCGGCGCGACGTGGGTCTTCTGCGGTCCGGGGGCGGCGGGTGGGCTTCCAGCTGCCGCACTTCCTCGAGCGGAGTGCCGCGGCCGGCGGGAGCGGGTCCGGCTGAACTGGTTGTGCGCCGCGCTCTGCCTTGGAGCTGCGGAGGCGGTGACTGCCCATGCCCTCCGCGCGCGCAAGGGTGGCGGGGTCGGCTACCCCTGCTCGGAGGTGGGCGAGGGCGACGTCGCCCACTCCGAAGGACTGTCGGGCGTGGCGGATCGTGGACCTGCGCAGCGCAGCTGCCTGGTCCCACCGCATGAGGGTAGATGAGCCTGCCGTGGTGCTTCGGGCCGCTGTGGACGTAGAGGCGCGCCTTTTGGTCCGTGGCTCGGCGCTCGTCCGGCACGTCCTGGGCCGAGCAGATGGCCATGCGTAGCCCTGGGGCCTCGGCCGCAAACGGGGCCATCAGCTGGGCTGTGGGCCGCGGGTGGCCGAAATTACCAAGTGGCGTTCCTGGGGTTGGTGGCGGAGTAGACGCGGCGGGCCGCGGAGCCAGCGCCACTGGCCTGGCGCCGCGTGCCGGGGCAGATCTGCCACTGCTGGTCGGCTAGGAGGGGGATGGTTTCCGCCCTCGTGGCACGGGGCAAAGCAGAATCGGGATGGGCGTCGTTCCGTCTGCGCCAGGCAGCGATCGGGACTGGGCGAGAGCGGTCGCTCTTGTCTTTTCCGAAGATCCAGATGACCTCATCTGAGAAGTCCCCGAGAGAAGTGGAGACGTCCTGGACCCACTCCGGGCCCTGCCAATACGCTGCGCGGCCGCTGACGAGATCCCGACCCCGGCCCTGAGAGCGGCCGGGGCCCCATGCCCATCGGTAAATTTGGAGGTGCCGCGCGACTTTGGCTGGCGGGGCCTTGTGCGGGGGCGCAAAGGGGGGGGGGGGGCCTCCGACGTGGCCCCTGGCCCTCGGCACGGGGGCGGCGCGCGTGGTCGGGCCCGCGCCGGGGCGGGCCGGCGGCGCCATAGAGCTCGCCGCCCGGCGTGGCGCGCTACCAATGGGAGGTCCGACGGCGCGCCTCGGCGGCGCCACCGATCGCGCTGCCCTCGCTGGGGAGGGGCGCGCGGGGACGGTTGCCGCTGTCTGGGGCGCGAGGCTGAGCCTGGCCGCGGCGCGGGGGAGCGGGCGGGCGTTCCTGCGCGGTGGCTCGGCTGCGAGTTGCCCCTAGGTGACCTCGGCGGCGTCCGGGGGCGCGCCGACGCGGCTGAGCCGGCGGGCGTGGACGGCGGCGCCTTGGCGGGGGCCCCCCTGGTGATGCCTCCAAGCCCGGGGAAGCCAGCATTGGAACGCGCCGGCGGCCCGGCGCCCGCCCGGCGCCCCCCCCCCCCCGCGAAGGCGCAGCAGGCCTCGGCGGTTAGCACTGGGAGGGTAGAGAAGATCCACAAGTGCGCAGACGAGCGGCTGGGCGGCGCGCCCGCGCGCCGCCCCGCCGCAGGCAAGGTCGGCGCCCGAATTCGGAGGGGCCTCGGCGCCGCGGGCTCGGGCCCTGGGCGGGGGCGGGCCCGCGGCGATCAGCGGATCGGCGACCGTCGCGCCCCGGGCGACGATCCGCGCGAGGCGCCGCGGGCGCCTTCGGAGGCGCGCCGCCCCACTGGGGCGGCGGGATCGAGGCGGCACTCTGTCGGCCGCCCTGCCGCGGTAGCCAGAGCAGCGCGCGTTCCGGTGGCGAGTAAGAAAAAACACTAGGGCGCCGCTGAGGCACCACCCTGGATGGGCGCCCGCGAGCTGCTCGGGCGCCCGCGAGCTGCTCGAGCCAACGGAGAGCTTGTAGCTCAACGGCTGCGCAGGGCGGTCGGCGTCGCGATGAGCGGCGGGCGGCGCGCGCCGCCCCCGCAGGGGCGCGTCGCAAGGGCGAGAACACGAGGCACGCCGTGGCGCGCGGACCGGCGACGCGGGATGTAGCCTGACATGGCTGCGGGGTACAAGTGCTGGTGGGGGGGGCGCCGCTGGCCCGACACTCCTGCTGCCGCGCAGACCCCTGACTCCGCCGACCCTTTCGGCGCGTGGAATGGGCTGTTCGCCGTGGGCGTTGCCTCCCTCGCTGCTCCCGCCCCGGTGCTGTTCGCCATGGTTGTTGTCCCCCTCGCTGTCCCCCTCCCCGCCGCCGTCGCCGTCGCCGCGCGCGCGGCCGTCGCCGCCCCCCGCCTCGCATCGTCGCCGTCTCCCACTTCCAATTGAGCGACGTCGTGATTGAGTCGAAGAGAAGCCCCTTCCCTGTGACCCCTTCCCCGACGGGGGGGCGGGGGCCGGGGGGGTCTCGCGGGCGGCGGCAGATGCTGGTCCACCGGCGGGTGCGCATGTATCATGCGATCATTCATCGCTGATCTCGGACTCCACGTCGCTCTCTCGACAGCCCTCGGCGACTGCAGCCAAGTAATTTTCAAGCTCGGCCCGCGATGCCGGAATAAGCCAGAAAGAGCCCTAGCGGGGCCCCGGCTGGACCCCGAGGGCCGCTCTCAAAAGGTAATCGGCCCGCCTCGGCAAGCCGCAACTCTCAAGGAGAGAGCGCGGCTCGGCCGCCACGCCTGGCGCGGCCACACCGGGCCACCACGCGAGGAAGTGCGATGGGGGGGGGGGGGGAGGGGGCATGCCCCCCCCCCGCCCGTCACTTGTGCCAAAATGCCCACGATAGTTGCGCGGGGGACCAATTCGCATGCAGGCGTGGCGTCGCACTGCATATGGATTGGCCCCCGCCCCTAGGCGCACGCAGGCGCAGGGTCGCACCACCTTCCCCCGAGGGCCGCGCGCGCTGCCCAGCTACACTGCCGTTGACCCCAATACCCAGCTGGCGCGAGCTACGCGGTGCATGCTATCGTGTCTAGCTGCGTTCGTTCGCTGCATGGAACGGCTGTTAAAAACGGCTACATAATATTTCCGGCGCGCCGGCCGATCCTAAATTTTAGGCGCGGCAGCGGGGCAGACAAGTTGCAATCTTCACACTCATCCGAATATCGCACGGTTCACTCCACATGGCCCCATCGGGGCGCGCGCCAAACAGGACGACGTTCACAGAGCGGCCGCCGCGCGAAACAACATGCAAAGGTCTCCACATAATGCGGCCGACATTGAGAGTTGCTCAGTGAGCCCAAAACGGTTGGGTTGGGCGCAGCGGCGCAGACACCCCTCACGCACGCCTCTCCTCCGAAACCGCGGCGGGGCCGCGGCTGCAGCAAGCGCCGCGCCGTCTGGCGCAGTGGCGCGGGGGGCGCCCTTGCACCTGCGAGCGCCCGTGCGCGAATCTATGTATACAACGAAGAAATAACTACTAGTCCTAAGCCAGAGCTCGGATGCCGAAGCGCCGTCGGATCCCTGCCGCGCGCTGGGCCCCGCCGCGCTTCGCGAGTCCGTCCGCGCGCTGCTCGGTGGCGCCGACGAAATGCCACTCGAGCAGACCGTGTGCCATCCTGGAGCGGATGGCGTTGACCTTAATAGACAATGCGCGGGTCCGCCATGAACCTCGCCCCTCTGCCGCGCGCCTCGCCGCGGCATTGACTCCGTGCAGCGTCGTCCTCACTCGGAGCCCCATGCTCTCAAAAGTGGCGGCTGCCGCAGCGCTCGCGTTCTCGCCGACGGCCGGCGCGTTCGCCTCCGCCCCCGCGGCGCTGAACGGGGCGACCTGCTGGCGCGCGCAGCGCCAATCGACCGAGCGACCGAAGCGGCGCGCGGGGGCACCCGCATGGGCACCGACGTCCTCGAAGCTCGCGTCGGCGCACGAATCCAAAGGGAGCGGGGGGCCGACGCCTCCCGCGGGCGCGCCCGATCGCGAGGCCGATCGCGAGCTTGTTGGCGCTGGGCGACAGGGCGCCCAGGCTGACGGAGGCGCTGGTCAGCGCCTTGCCGAGGTCCGCGGACTGGGCCCTGAACGCGTAGATCGAGTCGGGCATGTCGGGCCGGGTGGCCATCAGGTGGCTCGTCGATTCTGCGAAGCGACTTCTGCTTCGAGGCTGCGGGCGCGCAGACCTCGCGCGTCGGCGAGGCCCGCGAACGCGCTGGAGCCGCGCGCGGGGGCAGGGGGCGGGGCGACGAGGGCGGGTTCAGCGGTGGGTGCGCCGAACTCCGCTGCATCCTCGTCGCAGTCCCCCTCGATGTCGTCGACGACCATAGCTGGTTGGTCGGGCGACGGACCCATGTCGGCCGTCGCCTGAGCGACCCGTCCAGCTGCCGCGGGGCGCGGCGCAAGGGTGGTAGGCCAATGCTTCGGGACCTTGGCGGGGGGGCGTGCTGGGCCCCCCCCCCGCAGCTAGAGGGGGGCCCGACGGCGCCTTGCCCACAGGCCCGGTGTGACAGCTTTTCTGTCACGAAATTTGTCGTGACAATATTTGGTCACGCGCAGTAGACGCTAGCAGGCAGTGACGACATTGTGTCACGCCATTTTCTGTGATCGCTGTTTTCTGTGCGCAACGCGCAAAAAGTTTTATGTTCTATTTTCTGTTGCATCTTAACTGTAACATATGAATGTTGCGCGCGATGCCATCGCATGTTGATCATTGCAGCTGTTCGATTCGCATGGCTGTCAATCGTTATGATTTTCTTGCGTTAATTGCGGATAGGAGTGAGGTTATGACATGGCTGCGGTAACGCAGGTGCAAATCACATGCGAGCCGCGGGCCACGATACGCGTCGCGAGCGAGACGCGGGCAGGTCGCGAGCGACTCGAAATACAAATTACGAAATTGTCCAACATAACGCGGAGGAGGGAGAGGAGGGAGAGGAGGGAGAGGAAGAGGAGGAGGAGGAGGAGGGCGAGGACAAGGAGGATTAGGAAGAGGAGGATAAGGATTGAAATGGAGATAAGGATGGAACGGGGGAGGAGGAGGAGGAAGAAGAGGAGGAGGAGACGGAGATGGAGGAGGAAGAGGCGGAAGAAGAGGGATGGAGAAAGAGAAGGAGGAGGAGGAGGAGGAGGAGGAAGAGGAGGCGGCGGCGACGGCGGGCGCCCTCGAGGCGGCGCGCCCCTGGGGCCAGAACGCGCCCACAACTAACGAGCGACGAAGCGCCCGCCTCGCATCGAGGGCGCCAGGCCTGCAAGCCACATCACCGCCGCGTCACCGATGTCACCGATATCGGTGACATCGGTTACGCGCCAGATGCGACCTGGCTGGTGCCCTTCAGCGGGGCGGTGCGTTTCGGTGATCGTTGTCGGATGGTTGCGCGCAGGGCGCGCGCTATCAAAGCGACGGTGGGCAGGCGGACGAACTTGCAACAATATCGGCGATGCGATCGGGGACCCAAAACTTAAGAACCTGAGGCATCATGCATCGATTCGACGCCACAAACGTGCACCAATTGATGGGGACACATGTTATTCAAACTTCGGGTTCCCCCATCTTCGTCGTTGCCCCTACGTTCATCCGTCTCCCCCTCATCTGCCTCATCGCCCCCCTTCATCCCCTCCTCCTCCTCATTGTCCTTCTTTTCCTCCTCCTCCTCCTCCTCGTCATCATCCCCTCTTCGTGAGGTTGGTCGTCCACCTCGTCCGACCTGTTGAGTTGCGTTGGTCATCCTCCAGCTGCCCGTCCTTTCCTTCTCCCCTCTCATCCCCTGCGTCTGCGTCATCAAGATATCCCCGCCTCCCCGAGTTAAGCGAAACCGTTTTCTGCCAGGTCCAGCGCCTGGAGATGCCGCGTCGGTGCGATCGTTTAGCCGATCATGGCCTTTAAATCTTCAGAGAGAGAGAGAGAGAGAGAGAGAGAGAGAGAGAGAGACCGGACAAGTAGGCGAACCAGGGTCCGTCCGCGAGGCGCACTGCGGTGCGACAACCCGCAAAACACTATTAGCGGCGGTGCAGCCTTAAGATACGAGGGCAGGCAACAGACCCCCTCCCCCGGCGCATTGCGTCTGAAGCAACGGACGGCGGACAGACTGTGAAGATCTCACGTGTCAGACCGCGTGACGAAGAAGGCCCCAACAAGACGACGTGCGGACACGTGGCTAGGCGGCTTGGCAGACCGCCAGTTGGGCGCTTGGCCGCAGCGCGGCGCGCAGGGACGGGGCACCCCCCGCCCCCACGCCCTGACACCGTGGACGCGGGGCCACGCGTGCACACGGGCAGGCAGAATGGCGGAGATTAGCGCGGGACTCCAGGCGGAGCGCCGCGGAGCGATGACAGCATAGCATGGAGGGTGAGTGGCGGCGCAGCACCATCGGGCGGGGGTGTAAGCAGCTCGGCGAAGGCACGACCGGCGCGGTGGAGGCGCTGGAGCAAAGGGCCTTGACGGGCTTGGGCAGCGGCAAGGTCGGCGGCAAGAGCTGCGCACCTCTGCTGGAGAGCGGCCATAGACTGGGACAGCTCGGCTTCGCGATCGGTGCGGGGCGGCTGCTCTGCGCCCGCGGTCGCGGGCCTCGCGGCGGGGACGAGGTCATCGGTGCGCCTGGCCAGGTGGTGGACCAGCGCGGTGCGGCGGTCCGTGCGCTGGCGGCCGTCGCCGTGGCGAGGCGACTGGAGGGTGTCGCGCGGTCCCAGGGCTGAAGCCGCTGGGGCCACGCCCCATGAGGACGGAGGAGCCGCAGCCTCGCAGCCTGCAACAGTAGGAGCGTGGACAGGGCGCGACGGCCTAACTGGCTCAGTGCCCTGCGGGGGGGCTGAAGCCGCCCCCACGGGCTGGCGCTGGTGGGGGGAAGGGGTTGGTGGCACGGGGGGAACCATCATGATGCCGTGCGAGGGCTCGGAGGTCGGCCGCGTGACCGGGTGGCGACTCGATGAAGCGGCATCGTCGGCAGCGTGGGGTGTCGGCGGGACGTCGTCTATGCTGCCACCCAATCCGAGGGGATCATACAAGTCCTCGTCGGCGTCTTGGAGGAGAGCGACGTCATCATGTGGGTGCGGTGCCGCTCTCGGTGGCGGAGTCGAGGTGGGCATCGTGCGGATGCCCGACGGGGCAAGGTTGGCGCTGGCTGGCCCGTCGTCCAGGAAGTCTAGTCCCCCGCCGAAGCCGAACGGGTCGTCCTCCTGTTCGTCGTACATCGCCCGTTGGGCCTCGGCCCAGAGCTCGTCCGGGTTCTGCGGGATGTCTGGTCCAGCCGCGGGTGGTGCCTGGTCCGACAGCAGGGGGTTCGGTTCCATTTTGCTGAGTTCAGCCGCTGTAAACCCAGCCCTGCGGTGTGGGAGTGGCAGAGTACGGTGTCTGCGCTCGTAGATGGCGACAGCGACCCCGTGAAGCACGGTCGCTTGGCGATGTCGTGTTTTGGCAGCTTCAACGATGTCGTCGGGGAGGTTGTGCGTGCGTGCCGCCGCTGTGGCAAGGGCGTCGGCCTGACGGTTGAACTCCTCCGCGATGGGCCCGATGAGCCCAAGGTCGATGCCCAGGTCTCCCAGGTGGCTGGCGACTTTTTCGACGCGAAACATGTCGGGCTTGGCCATGACACATCGGTGAATCATTGCCCAGAGCTCCGCGTGCGTGCCCTGCGGCGCTGGATGTCCGTCGATGATGCTTTGGAACCCATCGACCACCGCCTGGTTGTCCACGAAGACGTGCACGGGCCGTTCGGCACACGCCGTAAGGTGGACGATGGCAAGGGTCTCCGCAACCTGGGCGTTCTGCGTTAGGCCGTGAACGCGTGCACTGTAGTTCATGCGGTGGTCGATGCCGTAGTAGACGCCGTAGCCCGCTCGTGCTAGGAGTGGGATGGCTTGGTTGGTGCACGCACCGTCCGTGGCAGCATAGACCCATGTCCATCCAGTGTCGTTGTCAAGGTAGGTGGTGTAGGTGTCCTGGGCTGAAGCCGCAGGATCACCCTCAGGGGGGGGCCGCGGGATGGGCTGTGGCAGCGGGTCCCTCGCGAGGTCGGCCTGCAGGTCGAGGAGGGCTGGGTCTTCGTCGAAGAGCCCGCAGTGTCTTGTGTGCGGCGGAAGACGGGCCCACTGGTCGTCACTGATGAGGGTGGTGAGAGGAACTCTTTCTCGGGCCCAGCACTTACAGTCGCGGACAGTGTGCTCCTGAGTTTCCTCTTCCTCGTCGCAGTAGCGGCACATGGGGCTGGGGTCTGCCGACGTGTTGGATCGGGATCGTCGCTGTTGGGTGTGGTCCCCGCCCGACAGGTAGTTCAGGAGGAGCGCCAGCTGCCAGGCAGTGCATTTGGCTGCTCCTTTGGTTCGCGCGAGCCACGTGCTGGCGAAGAGGTCAAGGCCCTGTCTGACCGAGGCGAGGTAGCCAAGGTCGTGTCGCCGTGGCTTGATCTTCCGCAGAAATGCCCTGCGTTGTGAGGCCCGCAGCATGTGCAGGAAGGCGTTTTGGGGTAGATTCAGCCAGCTGATCGGGCAGCCCCAGTCATCGTACATGATGCCAAATGTGGGCCAGGTCCATCGGAGCTGCTGGAGTGACTGGACGAGTCGCCCGACGGGTCCTCCACCAAACAGGGTCTGGACGTGGTGATGGAGGTCTCTGGCGAGCCCGCAGAGTGTGGCGTCGCGGTTAACCTGCCGCCGCAGGCACAGGAATGCTTCACGCTGCGTGATGGCGTCGATCTCAAGGGCGTGCCCGGCACGCACACGGCCATGAGAGTCCAGAACTCGACCCACTTGTTCCCCTTGGGGCGGATAGCCGCCTTGAGGGCGTGGTTGTAGGCAGTCTTGGCTGGGCCTGATGGTGCTTGGATGTCGGTGCCCGTGGTGCAGACGCTGGCGGCCAGGGATCGGGCGTGCCGCGCCTTGATAAGCATCGGCGACGGGAGCTTGCCAATGCGCGGCAGGCGGATAGTCGCCCTCCGCACACGGGCGTCTGCGGTGGCCGTGAGGTTAAGCGCGGCTGGAGCCGGCGCTGCCTCGGCGTTGATGTAACTCCCGACGAGCTTGAAGGAATCGACCACTCGGAGGGGGCGATCCGCCAGTGTGAGCTGGGTGACGGCGGCGTGCAGCTCATCGGTGAGCGCCCACCCTGCCACTTTACCAGGGTGAATGCGTTGACCGGAGAATCGGTCAAACTTGGCGGTTTCGTCGAGAGATTTCTGCAGCTCAGGAGCGGTGTGGGTAGTGGAGTTGCTGTCGTCAACGAAGGTAGTGCTGAGTGATCGAGGAACGTATCGGTGCTGCCTCTTTGTCCACACGCACATGAGCAGCTTGATGTCATCCAGGGACCACGAGCTGCCCTGGAGGTGACCGTTTGTCCTGGCCAGGTCCCTGGAGTACGCTCCGTTCATGCGGATGTAGCGTTTGTGGTGTCTGTAGAAGTTTCGGCGGACAGTAACGATGTCTTGTGGGCACCCCGCGTGCAGCGCAAGGTTTAGACAGATGTCCGTGATGAGGTAGTCGAAGCACTTCTGTCGGTCAAGGGCTGCTCCAGCTAAGGGGAGGAGTAAAGTCCTGGCGTGTTCGATGCGCAGGGCGAGAGAAGTGCTGACATCCCCAATGGTGGCTTTGGGAACGGCGCCGAAGCTCGTGGCATGGGTCCATCCTTGCCGCCAGGTCGTGAGGCTACGGTAGGCCGGCGCCTCCCACGCATACATCCACACGGAAAGAACCGAGAGAAGCCGTTGGTCCGTCGGGAGTTCCCCTCGGCCTTTTCGGAGGCACGGGTTTGGCACGTGCAGGAGGGGCTCGGGGATGGTGCCAGTGCGTTGCATAGCACGTAAGACGCTGGCGAAGAGGCGAAGGATGTCGTCGGGTAACTCCTTTGCCTCCTTGGTCGTCCAGCCGTCGAGTCCCCCCGCGCGGCGCGGTGAACGGGTGCGAATGAAGTGGATGAGTTGGTCGTCGGTAAGGTGGAAGGGGGCTGCTGGTGATGGCGTAGGCAGCTCTTGGCGGTATTCGTCGTAGAAGTCCGCCCACGTCGGCATAGCTTCGGCGTCATGGCCCGCGCGAGCGCGGTACGTGCCCAGGATGGGCTCCCAGGTGTCGACCATAAGCTTGAGCATGTCTTTGGTGTTGGCAACGATAGCGTTGGCGGGGAGGGCGTCGGGGACCTGGGCTGGTAGTGGGCCACGTATGGGGCCGTCGTCGTTGTCCGTGTCGGGCGAGCTACCGTCGCCGGGGCTGAAGCCGCCGGCGTCGGTGTCGGCGTCACTGTCGTCCGTGCTAGCTTGGTCAGGGTTGAAGGCGGTGATGTCGCAGTGGAGCTGTGCATCGTCGGGAGTGGTAGGCGTGCGGAGATACGCCGTGGGCGAGCAGTCGGCAGCCCGTGCGTATATGGCCGCCTTTCGCCCGCTTGGCTCGCGGACGCCCTCAGACCAGATCTTGATGCGTTCAGCTTTGGCTCGGTTTGCACGTCGCGCCAGCTCCGAGTCTAGATTTTGGATCAGACGATCGAGCTGCTCTCCGCGTGGCGCTGGCACGTCGGGGGTCCAGGCGTCAGGAAAAGCCAGGGGGGCCGTGGGGCGCAGCTTGTGGCAGAGAAGGCGGGCCGCGGCCCACGTGCAGTCGATGCGTTGCGCCAGGTGCGGCGGGATAGCACGGCAGTCTATATGATGGTGCAGTCCGATGAAGCGAAGCTCGCAAAGTTGCCGATGGAGCTTGCGAAGGCGGTTCATGTGAATCGTGGAAGCTCCGTAGGTGGGAAAGGCGCGGGGGACGGCGGGTCGCTCCTCGAACGTGGGTGTGAGCCCGTGCATGGTAGGGGCCTTCTTTTTTGGGTGGTCTGGCGGTGGGGGCGGCAGGTCCCGCAGCCGGGTGAGATGGTACTCATGGCTGGCCTCGTTTGCCAGGGCGAACATGCGTTCCACATCGTCGCGTGCGTCAGCCTGCTCCATGCGGTCGTGGTATCGTCCGGCGATGTGGGTCCCTAGTGCCTGGAGTTCGTGGTCCTCATGAGCTCCGTCGTTTGGAGGGTATGGCGTGGGGGCCAAAAGGCGTGGGGCCGTGTGATCGAGGCGGCTTAGGTCGAGTGTGACCTGCAGGCCAACATGGGACTTCGCTGGCAAGTCACGCAGATAGCAGAAGTCGGTGACAAGGGATCGCGCAGCTTGGTTGGCGATGACATAGTCGATGCGCGAAGTGCGGGGGCACTTGGTGACGCGGTCCCAGTCAGGGATATTGCCATATGTGTGCATGGTGTGGTCTGGTGTGCCTTCAGCGACGTTGGACCATCCGTGCTGCATCATGTGCAGCAGGTGTGGATTGTCGTCGATGTTCGTGTTGGCGTCCATACAAATGAAATACGGGGCTGAGCCGACCCTCGCGGCGGCGCAATCAGCAAGCCGAAATATATCGGTGCTGTCCCCTCCAGCGACCCCGTAGAGGCTCGCAATGTAGATCCCAGCGGGACCGTGGTTGTTTCGTCGCCGCCTGCGGCGGTGCTGGGTGCAGAGCGGGAGGAAGACCTCGTGCCATCGTTTCTTGGCCTTGAGGGTGGCGATACAGGTCGCAATGTCGTCGACGGTGGAGTCGACGATGGCGTCCTTAGAGAGGATGGCAACCCCGCCCGAGGCGCCGGTGTTGCCCTCGACCGTGTGGTCCGTGCCACCGTGGGCAGCTTTGCGCTGGGCACGCGCCAGGTCCAGGTCAGGTCCCAGACTGGCCTGGTATCCTCCGTGGTGTGGATTGGCGGCGTTGGTGGCGATGGCTTGCCTGGTAGTCTTGGCATGACGGGTCTCCTGCAGCGCTATGACCGCGGCGTTGTGGTCGACACCTAGGGCGGTAATGGTTGGCCAGTTCGCTGGAAGACTCGTGATGTTGAGGCTGACGAGATGGATGGAGCGACCTGGCCCATCTCCGTCGGTGGAGCTGGGGTTAGCACGCCCCGCACGGTGGAGGGCGGCCTGGCCGTCACCCAGGTAGGAGGCCTGGCCACAGTGGGAGCTCATGGCGTCGCAGCAGATTGGCTTGGACGGGGCTGAAGCCGCCGTCGGGCCAAAAGTGTAGGCAAGGCATGGTCGACGCTGCGCCGGGGGGGGTTCATAAACATCGGCAAAACTGCCTCGAAAAAAACCTCCTCACTCCTGTACCGCGGGGGGCGGAGGGAGGAAAGGTGAGACGGCAGCAGGGGGTTAAGTGAGATACGCGTGCACTCAACGGAGGGAGAGGAGGAGAGGAGGGGACGAGAGGGGGACCAGGACAGGGCGATGGTATTTTCATGGCAGCGTGGCGACGCGCATCTCCGCCTGGGCGTGGGCCCTGATGGCCCCACGCTCAACGCGAGCGCGTGGGCCCTGACGGCCCGCGCGCTCGCGCTCTGGCACGCCTGCGGCCGCTCGGCCGACGCAGGCGTCTGGGAGCAAAGCGGGGTGGGTGGGCACCCGCGCGTCGGCCAGAGCCGAACGCTACGGACCCAAAATGGCTACCTGAGCCCACACCCCCTCCCACTTAACCTGCAGTCTACAACCAATCAGACTATACAAGTTAAGTGAGATACGCGTGCACTCAACGGAGGGAGAGGAGGAGAGGAGGGGACGAGAGGGGGACCAGGACAGGGCGATGGTATTTTCATGGCAGCGTGGCGACGCGCATCTCCGCCTGGGCGTGGGCCCTGATGGCCCCACGCTCAACGCGAGCGCGTGGGCCCTGACGGCCCGCGCGCTCGCGCTCTGGCACGCCTGCGGCCGCTCGGCCATGAGAAAAGAAAGACGCAGCCGCGCGCGCGGGGACGCCCCGCCCGAGTGCGAGGGCGGAACCAGAGGCTGCAAGAGCCTCGCGCGCGCGGCCACTTGCCTGCAACCTTGAGGCCTTCCGCGCCCCGCGCACCCAGAGCGCGGGCGCGGCGCGTGCGCGATGCGCGCAAAAGAACCGAAAGGGGGCGGCGCACGATGCGCCGGGCGCAGAGCGCAAGTGTGGCCCCGACCGCACGGCGCGCAAGACGCGCGGCACGGCCGGGTCCAGGAAGCACGCGACGTGCGCGCAAAGTTAAACTCCTCCAAAGAGAGAGGATCGCAGGCGCCACCTGCGTACCGTAGGCTACAAGAAAGAAGATCGCAGGCGCCACCTGCGTACCGTAGGCTAAAAGAAAGAAGATCGCAGGCGCCACCTGCGTACCGTAGGCTCAAAGGATCGCAGGCGCCACCTGCGCACGGTAGGCTGAGAGGAGGGCCGGCTCACTCACAGGCCGCCGCCTTCAGCCCGCGCCCGCGATGCCGCGGGCGCTGGCGTCGGGGTACGGGGGGGGGCTCCACGCCTAGATGGAGGGCGTGTTCCCCTGGCGGTCGCGGCTCTCGTCTCCGCTGCGGTCTCCGCCGCGCTCACTGGGGTCCCGGGGGCTGCCGCCATCGCCGCCCCTCGACGCGCGACCGTCCGCGCTGGGCCAGTCACGCTCACTCCGGCCGCGGCTGCCCTGGTCGCCCTTGGAGTGGCCGCCCTTGCCGCTCTTGTCGCCCTTGCCGCCGCTCTTGGAGCCCTTGGCGGCCTTGCCGGAGTGCTTGCCCTTGACCTTGCCGCCCTTGCCGCCCTTGTCGCCCGCGCCCTTGCCACGCCAGGCTGGGATCCCACCCCCGCCCGCGGCAGCCTCCGCGGCGGCAGCACGCCGCCGCTTTTTCTCCTGCTCGTACCAGCCGCCGCGAGGAGCGCGAAGCTGCCCAGCGTGCTTCCCGGTCTTACGCCGCGTGCGGCCGGGAGGGGTGTCGCCGCGCCGCGCCCGCGCTGGGTCCCGCGCCAGACTGCGGCTGGGCGACCTCTCGCGCTTGGGCCGGTTGCGGCTGGGCGACCTCTCACGCTTGGGCCAGCTGAGGTCGCCCGGCGGGCGGTCCCCCTCAGCCCCCGCACCCGTGGCACCCGTGCTGGGGCGCTCTCCATGGCCGGCACTGGGGCCCGGCGCCTCCCGCACGGTGTGGCCGCTCCGCCGGGCCTTCTCCACCACCGTCTTGGGTTTGCCGAAGGCGACGCGGCAAGCCTCGCAGTAGCTCACGTCGCACCCCTTACAGTGCCACCGCAGGGCTCCGCTGTTAGCTCCGCCCGCGGGGCACATCTCGCAACCCCAACCGTCTCCCGGGTCAAAGGAGCTCCAGCGCATCTTGAGTGCGCACGTCGGGCAGGCAGGCGGCTGGATGGTCGGGCCATCCTCCCCGTCGCTGCCTGGGTCAGGGCCGCGAGGTCGGCTCGCCCACTCCGTGACCACCGTGCACGGGTCCGTCTTGTAGAACCGATAGTTCGACCTCATGCACTCCCGCGCGCGCTTTGCGTCAGCGCGGCGCTGGAACTCCACCAGCACGCACGGCTCCCGCTTGTGGCGGTGGTCGTACAGGAAGGCGATGTGTTTGACGACCCCAAAGGGCACGACCACCTGCCTGACCACCTCGGCATCGACGTGGTGCGGTACCCGCTCGATGCGGATGATGGACTCGCCCTCGTCGTGCTGGTCACTGGGCTGCTGCTGGGCGCCCTGGCGCTGCTCCTCCTTGCGCCTACGGCGGCTCCTCGAGCGCGGCTGGCGCTGGGGCGGACCGTCCCCCGCGCCTGGCGCCGCCGCCTCCTCCACCTCGGTCTTCACCTCGAAGGACCGCGGCGGCGCCCCCCCGCTCTTGGGCTTCAGGACGGCCTCACGCTTCACGATGTCGGCCTTCGGGGGGGCGCCGCCCGTCTTGGGTTTCAAGACGGCCTCCTCCTCCTGTCCCCTGCGCCCGCGATCGCGAGGCGCATCGCGCTCGCGATCGCGGCGCCTCGCGCGCGAGGGCGAGCGCAAGGGCGCAGGGCGCCTCTCGCGCTTGCGGACCTCTTCGGCGAGGCGCTCTTGGCCCGGGGACCGCGCGGGCCGCGGGCGCTCCGCTGGAGCGCCTTTGCTCTGGCGCCGCGCTGCAGCCTGGATGGCCGCGCGCGCCAGCGCCGCGGTGACCGCGTCCTCTCCCGCCTCGAGGACCGGGGCTGGGGTCGACCTCCCCTCGCCCCTGCTCGAGGCGTCGTCCACGTCGGTGAGCTCCACGACCGCCTCCGCGTCCACCGTGCGCATCATGTCGAGCAGCCCCCTGTTGTGCTTGCAGAGCTCGCGGAGCTCCGGCATGGGCTGCCCCTGGAACTGGGCCAGGGCGAGCGCCAGCTTGGCCGCCTGGCGCTGGACCTTGATATTCGGCCCCGCGCCCACCCCCCACGCGCCCCGCTTGCCGTCGACGATCACCAGCTGGCCGTGGTCCTCGCTCGCCCCCGCGGCCAAGCAAGCCGCCGCGATGCACGGGGCTGCTTCGTGGTCGTGGTTGACCACCTCGACGAGGTCCTCGCTGTCCAGCTCGTTCACCACCGTGTACAGGATGTTGTGGGCGGCACTCCGGAGCTCGTCCGACAGCGCGGCCCCCGAGACGACGACGCCGAGGGGGTTCACCGCCATGATGCTGTAGTCATGGCCACGCGCCTTGCTCTGGTCCGGGGCCACCAGGCCCACCAGGAATCCCATGATGCACGCTGCCGGAGCGCGGGGCGGAGGCGCGGCTGGCGCGCGAGGCTGGGGTGCGCGCGCTGCTCGCGTGCCTCGCTCTGGAGTGGGAGATGGCTGCGGATGAGAGGACCAAGAGGAGGTGGGCGTGCCTGGGGCGATCGGGAGCGGTAGCGAAAGGGGGGTCGAGGGCGAGAGGTCCACCGGGATACCCCCACAACGCGAAGCCCCCGCCCTGACCTGAATACCCGTGGGGCCCGCCTGCTGCTTCCCCACACGCCCGTTAACTCCTCGCCCTGGCTCGTATCTCACCAGCTCCTCCTCTCCTTCCCCCTCCGTAGTTGACCCTGCTCGCGCCGAAGGGCGCGCCCAGGGGGGGCGCCCGGGCGCCCAGGCCGGGCGTTCCGAGGGCCTCAGGTCGCTCCCAAACTGGGGCGGGTCGCTCCCGGCCAACTGGTCGGGGCGGGCGCCGGCCGCGGCGCCGTCGTCACCGCGGGCGTCCGGGGCCAATAAGGCGTGGCCCTCCGCCATGCCTCGGGCGAATGGAGCCTGACGCCGATGGTCCTCCCAGAGATATCCGTGGAAGGCGTCCGTGGACCACCTCCCGAACCTCTTGACCGCTTCCAGGTCGCGACAGGCGTGGTACAACGCCGTCGCGCCCCCGATGCGCAGGGAGTGGGATCCCATCTGGCCTGCGTCCACGCCGCAGGCGGCAGCCGCGAGTTGGAGGAGCCCCTGCACCTCCTCCCGCATAATCGGGTGGCCATCGGGCCGGCGGAACAGGGGGAGCCCCGCCTCGGTTCCTCGTCCAAACCGGTCCGGCAGCTCCCTCTGGAGGTCGGCGAGTGCGTCCACGACACACAACTCCACCCCCGAACGGTAATGGTTGCGTACGCAACCTGCGTTAAACTGGTCCGTCTTGGACGACGTGATCGTCAGTACTACCTCATCGCAGTCGCTGAGCCTTGCGCTGGGTGTACCCCCGCGCATCCCCTGTACGTCCTGCCCACGCACCACCCGTCCCATGCTCCAGGAGCGGTCCTCTTGGACCAAATACTCCGACGCGCGGAGCATGAAGAAGTACCCCGTCATAAGCGCCGCCCATAGGATGGTCGCCTCCCGGCGCGTGGCCGTCCCGTGGGCGAACAAGTACTCGCGGAGCCAGCGCAACATCCGGGGCGTGGCCGGCAGCTTCCGTTTCGCCTTTCCGTCCCAGCGGCGGAGTCCCTCGATCGTGGTCCAGAGCCGGCGCCGATCGGAGGTCACATCCCCAAACCCGGCCAGGGTGTGGGCATATCGAATGGCGAACAGGCGCTGGCGGATGGTCGTGGCCCGCCTCTTCATCACCTTGTACAGGTACACGACATACCGGATGAGGTCATCCTCATCCGTAAGGCGGGCGTCCCGAGTCTCCCCCTGCAGGTATGGGCTCCGGCCTCGGAGCCTCCGCCAGAGTACCCAGTTACGCCACCCGGCGCTGTAATTGGCCCGCGTCCCTTCGGCAAGCTTGGCCAACATCGCCTCGGTGGCGGTCGCATCCAGCTCGCGGGGGTCGGTGAGTTCACCTTGAATCCCTTTCGGGGCGCCCCCGCCGGCGTACCGCCAGGCGGCGGGCTTCGCCAGCGCGGGAGCAGGGGCGCTGCGGGCACGCCGGCGGGCCTTGCGCGGGGGGCGAGCCTCGCCGCCCACGCCGTCCATGGCGCTTGGCCTGGGCATGCCCGCGCCTTCCGGAACAGCGAAGGTCACCGCCCCGACCCGCTCCCCGCCTGCCCCGTCCTCCCCTGCTGCGGTGGACCGCGCGGTAGCAGGGGGGTCGAGCTGGTCCGCCAACCGAGCGGCGTCGTCCGTCGTCTTCCCCGCCTCCAGCGCAGCCTCGAATGGCCCGCTTGGGCGATCGGGGGCCTGAAGCCAGGCCTTTAGCCACAGCTTAACCATCTCGTCGTTAGCGAGTCGGTCGTGATCGGGTCCGACGCCAGCGCGCGCCCCGGGTGCCTCGCCTGCGCTCGCTGCCTCTACGGCCTGCCTCAGCAGGCGCTCCGCCCACTGGAGCACCCAGCGGGCCGTGCGACGCGGGAGTGCACGAGCGGCCTGCCGCATGCGCTCGGCGATCGGCATACCTCCAAGGCCCAAGGCATCCCACAGCTCCGCCGTGCCCCCCTGGGCGCACCAGATTTCTTTCGGGTGCAGGGCTCGCACGGTCCAGCCGCCCTCGGACCCTTCCAGGATCAGGGTGTTCGCATAGCCCTTCAACGGGTCGGGCTTCGCCCGTGCCGTATGGCAGGGCCCGCGCGGATCATGAATCACCACGCGCTGGGCCCGCCCGCCTCCCGCGGGCTGCCATGTGCCGCGCGGCCAGGGCATCATGCGATCCCCCGTCGTCGAGATCCGAGGGTCCACGAGCAAGGTGCCGTTGTTGAGGTCCAGGCGGAGCTCATCCAGCGGTGGCCGCCCTGCCTCTTTCCAGAGCTGGCAGAGGCCGCGTGGCTCCACGCAGGGCTGCCCCAGGGGGGGTATGGGGCTCGGTGCCCGAACCCGTTCTCCGCAACCCCAAACCTGGACCGCCCGCGCGCGTGCCGTGACGTCGCCGAAGTGTGTGCACAGTAGGCGCGTCTCTGGGGAGAGTGCCACATAGCCGAGGCGCCGTAAGCGCGCCCCTAGTCGCACTGCAGCGTAGTTGACGGGAGCGTCGAGCAACACGGCCAGTGGCCGAATGGTGATCAGTAGCCGCTCCAGGCCCGTCGCTTCGCGTCCACCGGGGTCCTCCGATAGTGACACGCACAGCCAGCGGGTCCGTGGGGCCCCAGTGGGGTCCTTGGGGTGGTCCCCGTCGTCCGGGTCCCATCGGTCACCGACATCCCACGGCGCTAGCAGCGCCGACCCACCGAGGCTCTCCCATGCCTCCCCAAAGGGGGGCCACGCGGTTCCCACCTCCAGCAGCCGCGCCCCCTCGACCTGCAGGGGGGCGTAGCGTGGTAGGGCCTCCCGGGCTCCTTTGACTTGGAGCGCAGCCGCGCGCCAGGGCCCGTCGTCTCCTGGCATCCGCAGCTCGCGCTGGGCGGCCTCCTCCACCAGCTCGCCCCACGGTGCTGCCGGCGACAGCTCGGTCCATCCGGCCTCCGCCATCCGCTGGCGTACCTCCTCCACCGTGGCACGAGTAATGAAGTCGGCCAGCTCGTTGTGGTAAGTCCGTAAGTAAAGCCCGTCCAGGACCCGGAACTTGTACCGTAGCTCCAGCATGGCCAGGACTCGAAGCAGGTGGCGCGCCACCGCGTTCCGTGCCCGGCGGCGTCGCAGCCAGCGGCTGACATTACTGTTGTCAGTGACGTACGGCAATAGCAGCTGGAACCAGTCCGGGCCCTTCTCGGCCGCCAAGGCTATCAGGCAGAGGAGTTCGACCACCGCGATGATCTCCCCCTCCCCCTGCCAGGTGACCCCAGGGGCGGAGCGGAGCGTCTCCAGATAGGGAGCCGCCTCCGCCACGATGTACTCGCGCGAGGACCAGTCCAGCGCACCGATCCGATCCAGGGTGGCATCGCCTCCCAGCCAGCGCAGCTTGCCGAGCGCCCCCGGGAGTGCGAGGGCCTCGCGAAGGCCTAGCAGGCCCTCGAAGGAGGTCTCGAAGTTACCCTCGACCGGCATCTCAAAGCAGACGCGCAGCCAATCCAGGGTCTGGTGCCAATCGTCCCACGCAGCCTCTACCATCTCGGGGTCGCCCGGCGGATGGACGTAGGCCTGACCTGGGTCACCCGACAGCATCCGGTGGACCGCTGGGAGCTCCAGGCTCAGGGCTGGAGCTGCGCAGGCGCAGAACTGGCCGAGCCCACTTAGCTCCCTCGCGGTTCGCAGCCGGACCATGCGGCAGCCGAAGCTCAGCTCCGGCTCCGCCAGTAGGAAGCGCATCTTCATGGCCTTGGGCTCCGGGAGTCCAACTCGCTCGCGCTCGAAGTCCATACTGAGCCCCCAGATAATCTGCGTGGTGGAAGGCTCCCCCTCGGCGTCCCTCTTGCTGACGTTCACTGCTTCGGACCCAAACACCTCACGTATGGAGGCATCCAATGCGTCGCAGGCCATCCACGGCCGGACCCCAATGTCGGGCTCCACCACCACAGGGTCATCCATGAGCCACTCCGAGTGGAAGTGGGTGGTGTCGTGCCAGTGCGGCTCCCCAGGCCGATAGCTCTCGTGGAGCTCCCTCGCCGCCAGGGCGAGCATCATGTAATTGCCTGGGGCTCCCGTCCACCCAAACACCATGGCTAGGTAAACGACTCTGACGTCCCCCTCGATGCCAGCGTGGGCCCCCGGTAATGAGGTGCCAAAGTCCCCGACGTCCGCCGGGGCGATGTCCAGCCACTTGAAGGCCCGCGAGACGTCCCGCTTGGCGCAGAGGAGGCGCGCTCCGGGGTGGCGCGCGCGATGCCATACCGCCGTCCTCGCCACTTGCCGATGGCGTGGCTGGACGGCAGGCGGGTGGTCGCGCTTGTGTGTGGCGGCGTTGGCCGAGAGCATCGCGTGGATCATACGCCCTTCGGACGATAAGGTCCTGTCCGGTAGCTGCTTCGGTACCCTCCCCAGGGGGGCTTCCACCAGCTCCGTCAGAAAACCCTCTGCCGCCTGGGAAGCCACCAGGACGATCCCCCAGGTCACATCCGCCCATACCTTCTGGTAGGCCTCGTCGATGTGGGCTCGCACGCTGGGGTACGGCTGGGCTCGCTCGCGCCTCCGCGGCGCGCCCCGCCGCGCGGAGGCTCCCCCTTCCGCTAGCTCCCGGACGTACTCGAAGTGCTCTCGGCTTAAACACCGTCGCACCTTGTCCCCCAGGACACCCCGAAGGGGGTTGCCCAGGCGCTCGTGGCGCGCGCGCCTAAGCAGCGCGGCCGCTTCCTTCAGGGACCCCGTCCGCTGGAGGAGCTGATCCCCCAGCCCCACCAGGGTCCGCATGGCTTCGGGGTCGTACTCAGGGTGCTCCGTGCAGAAGGTCAGGTAGACCGTGGCCAGCTCCGCCGGGCTGCACCCGTCGAGGTCCTCCGCGATATCTCTGGCCGGATCCTCGCAAGGGGGTCGAGTCTTGCCCGCACTCACCTCCCCCTGTGCCTTGCCCAATGGGGGCTTAGGAAGCCCCGCCAATGCTCGGTGCATGGCTGGGCTAAGCCTACCGCATTTTGAGCCGTCCCCTGAGGCCTGCAGGCGCTCGATTCCAGTGAAGTCGACGCCCTGCAGGCGCCCGGGCGCCTCCGCTCGGGCGATTTTGGGGGACGCCCCCGGGCCATCCTCCCATATAGGCGCCAACTGCCGACGCAGTTGGCTCACCGACCAGCGGTGATAGGCCCCTTTCAACACCTTTGCCCACGCGGCGCAAAGGCGGGGGGCCCAAACCTGCGCCTCCTTGGTGCGCTTAATGCCCGAGCCCGGCACGTGATCCTTCAGCTCGACGCGGTGGTGGTCACGTGGGCAACGTCGCGCCAACAGCAGAGCGTGCAGGTACAGCCGGGGGCTGACGAGCCACCAGCTGCCCTTGCGATAGCGGCTCTCTGGCGCGTCGGACGGGGCCTTACCCCAGGCGCACATGTGGATCGGGACGATCATGGCCCCCGTCGCTCGACGCAGCTCGTGCATCGGGGCCTGGTCCCAAATCTTGGGGTAGCGGCCCGAGGGGCAGGAGGACTCGATGAGAAACTCCTTGCCGGCGTCGTGTAGGATGCGGCAGGTGTCGCACGTGAACTGTGTGTGGCTGTTACCCACGCGCTCGAACTCTTTGGAGCCATCCCCCTCGGGGTGCTCCCACGTGCGGGTGCCCTGCGGGGTCCCGCCCGGCTGGGTCATGAGCCCGAGGTCGGTGCACGAGCCACACGGGGTACCCCAGCACCAAACGTTGGCCACGTCGGGGCCCATGGGGGTCCGTGCGGCCTCCTGTAGGCGCGCGCGAACCGCTGGGTCGAGGGTGTCATGATCCGGCCGTGGGCCGGACTCTCGGAGGGGGTCGTCGTAATATTCGATCGGCTCCAGCACCCGGATGCCCTCGGCGCGAAGCGCGGCCGACCAATTTCCCGAACCGGCGTACACCTCCTGGGCGATCAAACCGTACGCGAACGCGGGGTCGTGTCGAAGTGGCATCGCGTTCGCCTCCAGGAGGCGTGCCTGGACGTCGGCTGGATGTTCCCCGAACGAGGCCGGCGCGCGTCCCACTGCGCGGCCCGCCCGACCTTCCGCTGCCTTGCAGTGGGTGCAGGGCGCGCTCTTGCCCGGGACGGTGGGTTCAACATCCGGGCCTTCATCGAGCATCTCGCGCCAGCCGACACTTACGATCTCGCGGGACAGGCGCCCTGCGTGCCCCCAGCGCTGGCCTAGGGCCGCCGCCTCCGCGTGGGAGCGTGGGCGCAAGGCGCGCATATGGCCACGCCAGATCAGGAGCGGAATTACGTGATCCTCCGCGCCGACACCCGTCCCCATTAGGTGGTCCACGCATAGGCGCCCACTGCCGTTGACACGGTGCACCTGGAGCGTGACGGCGTCGAGGTCGGCGACGGGGCATGCTGCCAGGCAGCGATAGTCCTTGTCGTGGTGCGGGTGCACCGCATCATGGACGTAGGAGCGGACATCGGCCTCCAGGGCCGTGATCCACGGTGGGGAGTCGCCCAGGGCCCGCAGGGCCTCATGGGCCTCCTCCCATAGTGCATGGCGATACGTCGCGGCCAACTGCTGCACCGCGTCCGGGCTGGGCTCACCTGTGCCCTCGCCCGCGCGTAGCAGGAGCACCCCCGCAGCTACGTGCAGTAGCAGGCACTGCCGCTCCTCGGTGTCGCCCACCCCCAGGCCCATCGCCTGGCCCATCTCCTCTGTAGGGCCGAGGCGGTCCCGATAGTCGATGAAGTCCCACTGGATGCGGGTGTCCCCGTCCCAGAAGGTATAGGACCCGCGGCCTGTCAGCCCGCCGGGGTCCCACGCAACCGGGCCAACCTCGGCCCCGCCCTCGGTGACGTATCCTGCGGCGCAGCTAAGCGCCTCATGCAGGTCGGCTGCCTCGCTGCTGAGACCCCGATGGCCTCGGTCCACGGCTTCCTCGAGGGCTCGCTCCAGAGTAAGCCGCTCCCCGCGCAGGCGCGCCCCCAAGACGCGCCCGCGCACGTGGCTCTGCAAGTACTCGCTGGCTCCCTTCAGAGGTGCGAAGATGCCCTCGGCTTCGAGCTCCTGCATGAGTTTGAGGCGAAGCTCCGGCCCATCACCCGCGGGCTGGGCGTCCCAAGTGGCCGCCGCGCGCGGGCGGTCGTGGTCTTCGAGCCATCCGAAGTCGGGGCCCTTAACCGCTTCCCGGAGGTCGGATTCCATCGCGGTAAGCTGGAGCGCAGTGTAGTCGTCCGGGGCCTGCCCCGGGCCCGGGTCGCCCGCTGCTCGCGAGCCGCTGCCACGGCCACGGCCCTTTTCCTTCTGGGAGTCAGGGGCAGCAGGGGGGGAGGTGTCCTCGCCAACCTTCTCGGCCTCGGCTGCCTTGGCTTGCGAGCGCAGCTGCGCAATCATCCCATCCACCTGCTTGGGATCGATCCGGGGCGTCCCAAGGAGCCCCCCCCGCCTCGTGAGCTGCATGACTACCGAGTAGTCCAAGCCGCGCGTTGACTTGATGGGGTCATGGGAGTTAGGGCAGTCGCAAGCCTTCCGCGAGCAGCCCATGCGCGTGGTGGCCCCCCAGCAGATAGGGACGTTGTCCTTATTGCGGGGCGCATGCGC
>CAUYUJ010014239.1:407188-424329 GCA_963575745.1 Prorocentrum cordatum | reverse complement strand
CAGACCCACATCGAAGATATACGTCCCTGCAGAACGCGGAGATGCCATGCTCAGCAAGGTTCCGCACATGCGACCGCGATCACGACTTCGTCGCAAACAGGGGCGCCGGGCGCTCTCCGAGCTTCGAGAAGAGTCTTACGCAAGAGCACTGCAGGAAGATTCCGAACGCATACAGGGCTTGCAAGCTGAGGTGCCTTGTGGCCCAGGGAGTGAGAGCGAGAGTTGCTATACTTGTCACCGCGATGTGACATCGAGTCCGCAGATGCCACTGGAGCTCGAGCAAGGCTTGTTCAACGATGATTTGCGGGCTCCTCCGCTGGACGGTCCAGGTACTCGCCCACAAGATGCGCTGTACACATACTTCTTTCACGATGCCCCGATCTGATCCCCTGAGCAGTTGGTCTTGGGCCTTTGCTTATCGGACTGGTGCGATCGTATAGCGAAGACGCTTCTGGCGAATCACCGCCGCCCGCTGCCGTCCTGGAAACGCCTGTTTTGTAACATGTCGAGCGAAAGTGTGGCCATGCTAGAGGTCCTGGTTTTCCCCGAGCGTTTGGGGGCACTACCTGGGAACACTAAACTTTCGGCGCTTTGCACGGATTTCTCGGATCCTCGCTGGGGCCCTGTTGGCGGCGCTTCTGGCGCAGCCCCTAGCGCGCTCCGCGCGCCAGGGAGGGGGGCCCAGCGCAAATCCAAAAAAATCAGCGCGGTCCGTCGAACATTTAGGTTTATGTGTTTTCTTCCTCTACTTTTAGGTCTCTTCTGGACCGTTTTGGGGCCCTCTTGGCGTCTGCTGTGGAAGCATATGGTCCGCTCCCTTCTTTTTTTGTTAAGAAAGGTCTTACGGCCCTCGTGGCGCATTCTTGTGGGCTATCTTGGGCAGTCGTGGGTTCCCTCTGGCGGGCGGCGATCTCATAATATTTTAAATAAGAACTTAGGCCGTCTTGGCTTTCAGGAAGCCCGAAAAGACGAGAACGCGGAGATGATTGAACAGCCAGAGGAAATACACAGTGTGTTTGCCTTGTGAGGCTTTGTTGAGGGCGCTTGAAGCCTCTGTGCCCTCTTGGGGTCCCTCTTGGAGGCCTCTTGAGGCGTCTTGGAGGCATCTTGAGCCCTCTTGCGGCCATCGTGAAGGCATCTTGGAGCCTCCCTGGGTTATATTGGCCTCGTCTTGGGACCGTCTTAGAGGAAATCTTCGAGTCATCTTGAAGTCATCTTGGGCGGAAAAGCCTATGGTGGCCGCTTTTAGATGTTGTTTCCAGGAGATGGCCGGCAGGTTGGGCAGGAAGCCACCAGGAATTCGCAGAAGTGTCCCAAAGATAGTTACGCCAAGCCCTTTTGAAAATTCGGCACGCCACGAAACCATTTGGGAGGCTACGGGGGCGCTGGATCGAAGACGCCTACTGCGAGTCAGCGCCGCCTCTGCCTTCCTGGAAGCGCCAATGTGGCCGAACGATAGGCCAACTCTTGGTAGAGCTATCGGACTATGTTGTCCCCAAGCCATGGTGAAACCCTTGAGGGGGAGGAGGAGGAGGAGGAGGAGGAGGAGGAGGAGGAGGAGGAGGAGGAGGAGGAGGAGGAGGAGGAGGAGGAGGAGACTCCAGAAGGAGGAGGAGGAAGAGGAGGAGGATTACCAAGCTCGCTACAGGGTAAAGTGGACGTAAACTCATCTTTTGTAATACATTGGTCATTGGCGAAATACTGAAGACCGTTGAGCAGCCCACGGGAACGAACTTCCGCCTGAAACCAGTGGTTGGACGACAGCGGGCCACTTTCCTGGAAGTAACCGGGATGGCCGAACCATCAGCCACTGGCCGCGTTGGAGCTGGTCCATGAGTGTTGCCACCTTGGGGGGCCTCTTAGGGGCCTCTTGGGCTTCCTGAGGGCCTCCTGGGGCCATCTTGGGCCGTCTCGTAGCTTCCTGGACTGTCTCGGGGCCATCGTCGCCGTCTTGGAGGGCATGTTCGATCGTGCTGGAGGCCGTGTAGGGCCATCTTGGGCGACTCGGAGGCCATCTTGGCCGTCTCATTGAGGCCATCTTGGACATTATTGGAGCCCTACTGGGGGCCTCTGTGTCCGCCTTGCCTTGGTGCCATCTTGGAGGCCTCGTGGGCCGTCCGAGGCTGTCGGAATTCGAGAACGATTCAATCTTGAAGCCCTCAAGGGTGAGAACGCCGGAACATCTACGATGATGCTTTCCTGTTCGCGCCCTCTGAGGGGATCTCTTGGAGGGATCTTAGGACGTCTTGGAGGCCATCCTGGGGCCACTTTTGGGCAGCATTGGCCGACTCGGAGGGCACCTTGGATCACCTTGGAGGCCATGTAGCGCCACCTTGGCCTTTGGCCGTCTTGCAGGCCATCTTGGGCTATCTTGGGCGGGGAAGCCGATGGAGCGCACCTTTTGCGGGCTGCACCCGCCCCCCCCTGGGACCCGCCGGGGCCCGGGGTGGGGCGGCATTTTGTTTCAGGGACCGCCCTCCCCCCCCAGCCTTCCCTCCCCCCCCCTCCTCCCAGCAGGGAACGGATATAAAGGGAAGGAGATTGGCTTGACTACGCCGTTGTTTTTCCATGTTCCTCAATTCCCTCGGGATTGACGACGACGACGACGACAGCGTCTTCCACACGCCGAAAGGTTGGCGGATTTCTCTTGCTGCAAGCGGCAAGTCCCGCCACGGTGCCAGCGCACCATCTTGTGCGGTGACCTGTTTGGGCGCCACCAGGGATGCCGTAACATGCGCCATCTCGTGGCATCGTGTCTCGAGGTTTGGGTGGGCCGTGACACGTGATACGCTCTTCCGCGACGTGTCGTGGGTTATTTTCTCGTTTTCGTCCTCTTACACCTTCTCTTCCGTCCTTTCTCGGGGCTCTGTGAGGCAGTCTTGCCCACTCTGTGCCGGCTTGGGGCCCTCTCGGTTGGGCCGTCTTGCGGTATTATTGGGCCGTCTTGGGGCCCGTTTGGCTGTCTGGGTAGTTTCTTGCGGTCGTATTTAAGCCGTCGAGGGACTCTATGAGGTCGTTGTGGTCTCCTCCAGAGGCCCTCTTGAGGCTCTCTTGGGACCTTCCTGGGGCTGTCTTGAGGCCGTCTTGGAGGATTCGAGTGGCTTACGTCATTCCGCCGACCCCCAGCGGAGTAGAGATGTCCAGGGCGGTCGTCAGGCTATTTCGGAGCTGGAATGGCCAGGTGTTTCTTTTTCACGCCCACAAGGGTGGAGGAGGAGGAGGAACATGATGAGGAGGAGGAGGAGGAGGAGGAGGAGGAGGAGGAGGAGGAACATGAGGAGGAGGAGGAGAAGGAGGAGGAAGAGGACGAGGAGGAGGAGGAGGAGGAGGAGGAGGAAGGGGAGAAGGAGGAAGAGGAGGAGCGAGAGTAGGAGAAGGAGAAGGAGAAGGAGAAGGACGAGGAACATGAGGAGGAGGAGGCGGAGGAGGATTTTGACATCAGACGACATAAAACACACAACACACAACATTAAGAGAAATCTCCGTTTAGCACTCTGGCTCCGTGAGAGCTCAGGGCCCGACCACGACTGTGACCAGGTCGCGCTTGGGATGATTGCCAGAGGCTATGCGATTCCAGGAGTGCATCCTACCCTGGGCCCCCGTTCGGGGGATGGGGTCGCACTCCTGGCGGAGACCTCGCACTTGTCCTCCGCGAGTGTAACACTTGCAGTGGAGGCAAACAAACATGAAAGAATGATCGCTGGCATCCAGGAAAAGCATCGGTTGTCCCAGCTCCAAACACTTGGGAGCGTCGAAGCCTCGGATCCCGACCCCAGGACCACCTCGGCAAACACCAGGAGAAGGGCGGAGGGCGGCCCTGGACCCACGGAAACAACGCTCACATTGCCAGAACTTGCTTTGCCAATTCCATACATGCCCGTCAACTGCAGGCTATGCCGGAGCGGGCTTCTTGACAAAAACACAGCTCGCGACAGATCGAACCTCGGCCAGAGCGGCAGCAATTTTCCCGCCAGCTTGCAGGCAGGCTTGGACATTCGCAGCTGACGGGCAAGTTTATCGCATTCTTGAGGCGTGGGGGATGGATGTCTGGATGCGGCTCTCTTGGCCAAGGCAGCCGCATCATCGATACCTAACTTGTAATACTTCAAGTCTTCCGACATCTCAGGGTACTCCTGTAGCGTGCGTTTTGACTTTCGTAAGCGAAGCTAACCCCGTAGGCTGCAGGCTGAGAACACTGCCGCTGTACGGTCTTTTGTACGACAACTGTTCCTTTTTGGGCAAACAACACTGGCGGACCACCGTCAGGCAATCCGAAAACCTCCAGAATCAGGAATGGCGAATTGCCCAGCAGCACAGACAGCTAAACATTCGGCAGCCTGGGGCGTCTGGGGGTTCGGGGCCCAGGCAGGGGTCGAAACATGACCAAATATATTTCGATCGGAGTCGTAGCATATAACCCCCCCCCCCTGGACAGTTCGTGAATCGCATGCCTGTAATAGCAATCGTCGACATGGACATCGCCCTGAGCCCTGAACCCGTCGATGCCCACCACCTCGAAGCCGCGGTCTGGGGAAAGTGTCACCAGGGTGTTCAAATATGCCTCGAGTGAACAAGAGTCGCTCGGTTGAGTCCTGGAAGTGGATGTCGGACAAAGTCGGGTGGTTATCTCTGAGCTTCACAAGGGTATCTTAGCGCTCCTCTTCGCACGAAGGGCAGAAGTAGAGTCTGTGCACCAGCGTGTCTGGGGAAGCTTTGCACAGCTCGCATACAAATTATTATTGCTGGTAGCCACTCTCATCTGCAACTTGCTTAGTCCATATGCCCCCGCAGCACTTGGCTTCGATGCAGCCTTTTTGCAGAGGAGTGAAGCCAGACGTATTTAGTTGAGCCCTGACCTGGTCGTAGCACAGTCGCCGCACTTCTGGCAACAAGCTCGACGCGCTGGACTTCTCCAGCGCCCTCAACATAGCAGCGTGCAGGGTTCGCGTGATGAACGCTGGGCTGCAGAGATTCATCTGGACACCGACTCCGAAATCGTTTATTTCCTCGGTTGAAGAACGCATACACCAACCTATCCTCTGGAGGGGCAACTTCATGGCTGACAGAGGCCCTGACACCCTTCTCCAGGAATCTACATCTGGATTGCCTTCGAAAACCTCCTGCCAACCTTCTCGAAGCTCCTGGAAAGACAAACAGAACGGCAACGACCGAGGCAAAGCTGCCCAGACTTTCTTAGAATAGCGAACGATTGGACTTACAGCTGCGTACTTGGCAGGGTCCTTCTCCAGGATGAGGAGGGAGGTGAGGGATCTGTGCCCTGCACTAGGCTGGCAGGTCGCACCAAACGATCTCCTTGCCACCTCAAGCTCGCGGTTCGAAACACCTCGCACTTCACATCCGTAGACCAGCCCAGTCAGCGGCCCAGAGACAAAACTCCTCTTCGTAAGGCGACCCGGGACCTTTTTGTTTCCTTTCAGATGTCGGATTTTCTTCTTGAGCGTTCTGAGTCGGACCTGGACCTTCTTCGACCTCCCACCGGATCTAAACGCACGGCCGCAGGCATGGTCGATGCCTAGGTTCGCCGCAGATCTGCACGCTCCGCCTGCGAGGTCTCCCAGCTCGGCTCGGCTACGCGCAGCAAGTTGAGGAGAGGATGCAACCAGCGATGCCTTCTCCACTGAGACCTGCACGCGCAAGTCATTCAGAATGATATCGCGTATGATGTACGAGCTCTTGATTCTGCCCTCATAAACATGCGATTCACTCCCCGTAGCACTGATCCCAGACTCATCGATGAAAACGTCCAGCCCAGCATTACGAGGAAGCGGAGCCCTGTGGATGCTGACGACGATGAAAGCTCGAATCAGCGTGGTAGCCATAGAACAACCAGCTATCACCCCGTTGCTAGCATAGCAAGGCCCAGTAACAAGGCCCCCCTTGGACAGGAATCGGGGATAGCGGTAAAAAGCAACAGCCAGACGGCGATGGGTAGGGGAAAATTGACATCAGAGCACCCTTGCAATAGAACATCTAATGGGATGAGCTCGTAAACTTTGAATACATCCCACAGAAGCGTAGCAGCGGCGTCTCCAGAAGATTTAGCATTTTCCGCTCCGAAGGCCTGGCGCCATACCACGTCGGATGCCGATGCGAAGCTGCTGCCCGCCAGGTAGTGTCTCTCGGCAGCGCTTTCCCACTTGGATGCACGACCTTTGCGGCAGCGCCCCCAGAAGCGGTAGCAGGGTACAAAGATGCCTATCGGTCGGAACCCGCCCGCTGGTTGTGCCAGAAGGGCCGTCGAAATCACTTGCAGCTGCGTCGGCACAAGACCTGACCTCTCCATAGTCGTAAACATCAAGCTGAGCACCTCAAGGCACTGGTCGCTCAGCGAAGCGCGGTGACGCATCTGAAAACCATCCACAGAGGTCGCTGTGTGCTCCGCTTAGGTTCTGCTAGTGCACCGGAGCTCCTCGGCCGACGAAGTCGGGAGGGGCTCCAGCGGCTGGAAAGTGCCAGGCAGCTGCGGATGGTCCGAGCAAGCTTGCCAGAAACTTGAAAAACGAGCGGCCTCGGACTCAATGAGGGAAAGGGGATCTGCCAATGCGTTCCCATCCTTCGACAGTGTAGTAGTTGGCCTCCATGGTTCCGTACCCCTTATGATTGCGTGCCTCATCTAGGATGAAGCGTCTCCAGTCTTGGGCCGAGCGAATCCTATCAGCAACAATAGCTTCTTTCAGCGCCTCGTCCATTATAGCCAGCAGGGCATCCCCTGCCTTCCAGTCAAAAGCTGGCCCAGATAGAATAGACATGTGGGCTTCATTAAACCACGTCCTGAAATCCCCGAGGTGCTGTTGAACGTGTCCTGGAGGGTCCATGAACAGGTTGCCGAGGTCCCCGAGATACTGCGAGCCAGGCTCGGACGCTGCAATCATCCGAACAACTCGAAACTTGCGTACCGTCCACTTGGCTGCGCATGCGGGGCCTGCTTCGTCATCAGGATTGTTGGGCTTACTGAGGGCCACCCAATGCAGAGCTGGAAGCTTGCCCCGAGCACACGCGGAAGAGTAGTTTGCCTGGCTGTCATCAGCACCTGCTCTGCAGTGTTGGCTCTCATTCGGTACAGCGTTGTGAGACCATCTGATACTGGCAAAGAACGGTCTTCGTCTACGAGTGTCGCCACCCGTCTCGCTTGCTCCGCGATGACATCCCGCTGCGGAGGAGGAGGTGAGGAGGAGGGTGAGGACCGAGAGCTTCACGCACAGGCAGGGGGCGCGATCTGCGAAAAGTAAGCCCCTTCAACGAAGCCAGCTTGCCGTACAAACTCATGCAGACAGGCGTGTGCGGCGAAATGCATGGCGCGTGTACAGCCTGGACATCCTTGATGGCCTTCTCGAGGCCCCCCGTGACCAGGAACAACTCGTAAAGCTTCAGACCTCCAGTTCCGTTCCGACATCATTGCCAGAGAAAACGATTTGGCCCCCGAGTCTATCCATCACACCTGACTTTTTGAAATTGTCTGGAGACATGTTGAATTCCGCTCCCACCACCGTCGGCTGCCCAACCGACTCGATGGAAGAAGCGGCCCTACCTATGATATGATGTCGACGTTGCTATCTGACAAGTCCTGGCTGTGGTGCAGGTGCATGCTGCAGCAGCAGATCGTGCGACTGTCTCTAGGGAGGTGCACAAGAACAGCCATAGCCCTTCCTGGGGGCCATGGTGGGGCCACGATTGTCCTGGAACATGACCACCATGAAATCACGGACCAGGACCCCAACTGTTCCAGACGAACCGATACTATCCGTGCGGAGGGCGGGGGAGAGACAGGCGGACCATCTTTGACGTTTGGCCCACCTGACAGCAGCATTGATGGCGTCTTGGGAGACGAGGTGGTGCTGCTGCAAGAGCACTATGGTGGCCGACGTCTGAGGCAACCACGTTTTGAAAGATGACCATGAAGTAGAGTTCACTGTTTCGATAGCCAGATCAATGGGTTCCTGTCCAGAGGGCTCAGGGGCTACGGGGAAAACGGGTCTATCAAAGTTGACGGGAATGAAACGCTGGGAGGCAGAAACCTGTTCCCAACCGCATTCAAGAACCCAGACGCCGCCCACCTAGGACTAGATGGGCTAACACCTCTCCTGGCCTGGAAGGGTGCGGCAAAACTGATATGCTAACGACTGTCTGCAAACAGACATGCTAAATATCATCCTCTTGGCGGCCCCTGCCTGCACCCTTCGCCGCCAGAAGCAGCTTGGTGCGCCCCTTGGCCGACGAGGCGGCAGGGGAACCAGCCCCAGAGGCCCTGCGATGGCTGCTCTCCCGCTGGTGCCTCGGCGGCGACCTTGTCCTGCGTGGCTGCGGCCCCGTCGTTGCATTTGCCTCTTCTTGCCCTCGAGGCGGGACAGCATACTCTTGTCCTCGGCGCGCAACTCCGCGGTCTTGTCACGAATAGCTCCGACAAGTTGCGTACCGATCTCCTTGATGCCTGCCGAGAGGGCCTTCGCTCGCTTCTCGGCCTCCTCGATCTCCTCCTCGCTGAGATTGTGGTACTCGGAAAGGCCGAAAAGCGACTGACATGACGTCTCCAATTTGTCCAGACTCGAGCTCACCCAGCACGGCCGCGACGGTGGCCTGCTGGGCGACCAGCTTCTGACTGAGCGACCCGGCCAATTGAATGTCCTTGTTGAGCTTAGCCTCGAGCTGCTGCCTGCGCCTGGCCGCCTCAGAGGCGCGCTGCTGGGGCGATGGCCCAGGGGCGCGGCGAGCTGCGAGCTCATTCCTGTGCTTGGCGGCCAGCCCCAGGTTGCCTGACTTCTCCATGAGCTTCGCCGCCTGTCCGAGCTCCTCCAGACCGATCTCGGGGGCAACGCCCACGCGGCCTGGGGCTCGAGGCACACGTGGTCCTCCACCAGCTCCGTCTGCACCGTCGGCTCCACCGCCCCCAGGAGCAGGGAGACTCCTGGGCGAGGAGGTAGACGAGGAAACTGTAGATCATGTGGCGCACCGCAGTGCTCGCTTTGTTCCTCTTGCATGAGCATTGCGTGCACGTCCACTTGCCTTCGTAGTTCGGTGGGGTCCACGAACCGTCTGAGTCCACCTGCCATTGGTTATGGTTATAGGTAACGGTAGTTATTATTCATCCGACCGTATCCCTGGATGCCGCTTCCAGCCACCGGGAAACTGCGAACGAGATGGACACTGGGGCTGGGATGGGTTCGGATGAAACTGGCCCGCCAGTGCGTGCCGCTCTGAAGATCAGCACTGGCAAAGTCCAGCAAAGCCTGGACCAGAACGGCTGGAGGCGGAGGAGGAGGAACATGAGGAGGAGGAGGAGGAGGAGGAGAAGGAGGAGGAGGAGGACGAGGAGGACCGTGGACGCGCTCACGGTGTGGTAGCTAACGGCGAAGCAGGATGGCGTGGTTCGTAGCTTAACTACGTGCAGGAACGCGTGGTTCGTGTTTTCCTACAAATCGTTGCGTCGTTTTCGCTCAACATATCCGCACAATTGACGTGTAGGAAAGTGTGGTTCGTGATTTCCTACCACGTGTTCTGCGTGAGCTCGGTGTCACAACATTCAGATTCCCAGCATTGCCGTTAACCAACATCGCTTTTCGTTCTTTCTGATTTTTTTTTTTTTTATTGTTGTGTTATCGTTAATATTTATGTTCAATATGGTGTTGTTTTGGGTTTTGATGTTTGTATTGGTTATTGTTGTTTGTTATTTGTCTTGTTTCTGTTGTGTGGGTTGTTTTTTGTTAGCGCGGCTTGGGGAGGAGGAAGAGCGAGGATGAGGAGGGGAGGAGGGGCGGAGGATGAGGAGGAGGAGGAGGAGGAGGAGGAGGAGGAGGAGGAGGAGGAGGAGGAGGAGGGGGAGGGGTAGGAGGAGGAGGGGGAGGGGGACGGGGGGGAGGGGGAGGGGGGGCAGGGGGAGGGGAGGAGGGACGCGGAAGGCTCGTGAGGGAGAAGAGGCAGGCGGCGCTCCTCGGCCGGAAGGCGAGGGCTGCCCGCATTGGACGTGCAGGCTGGGCGCCGGCACGCCGTGCCGGGCGGCGCCGAGCGCCTGGCAGCTGCTGGCGGATGCGAGACTCTGGCCCGTGGCGCCCCCGCGAGGTGCTCCCTGCCTTGTCTGCTTGCGGCTGCTTCCCCTCTCCTCGGCATCGTCTCGCCGATCCCCATCCCCATCCCCATCCACGCCTCGAGCCCCACCGTCTCGCCACCTCAGTTGGGGATGTGCCCCTCGATACCCCGAGGAGAGCGGCCTACATCCCCATCCAGGGGGACAAATCGGCCAGTGGGGCACAGCCCACGCTGGTGGGGATGGGGACCGGCCAAACGATGCTCATCTCGTCTTCCTTGCCTCCTTCCCTTCCTCCTGCTCCCTGCCTGCTGTCTCCGCCCCGCCCCCCCCTGTTCAGAGCCCCGAATTATCAGGGGTAACTCGGGTCAGGGCTAACTCGGGGTCGTTTTTCGGGAACCCAAACCCGAGTTATCCCGGACCCGAGTTACCCCGGATAACTCGGGCGAGAGCCCCAGAATCATCAGGGGTAACTCGGGTCAGGGCTAACTCGGGTTCGTTTTTCGGGAACCCAAACCCGAGTTACCCCGGACCCGAGTTACCCCGGATAACTCGGGCGTCCAACCTGTGCATGCCTGCCCGCCGCGCCGGGCCCAGCCTCCCGCTTGCGCGTTCGTCGTCGTTTGCCTGCTTGTCCCTTCGTCTCTCCCCTCGCCCGTCAACCGACTCTGCTGCTTCGCTTGGCATGGAGTCACCATGGCGCCCTATTTCGGCGCCTCCCGCCGGGGTCCCGGATTTGGTGCGGCTGGTCTCTGCTGCCTCTGCGCCCGCGCTCGCCGCGATCCTCGCGCGTCGGGCCTCAGTGTGCTTGCGCTCCGCAGAAGGGATCCTGTAGTAGATCCGTAGGATAGCTGCCGTTGTTTGAATCCGCCCTCCCCCGAGCAGAGTAAGCAATTTAGCAGAGTCTGGCGAGTGCTGGGTTGCTCGCTTGACTTCATGTCAGTTGCCGGAAGCCTCGCAGGCAGTCCACAGCGCTATGCCGCCATGGCCCGCTCCCACCGTCAGCGGTTCGAGGGGCGAGAGGCAGGACCAAGAGGCTGATGGCGAGAGTCTGCGTCCGGAGAGCCCAGGCCCATCGCCCCCGGGTAGGCGTGGTCCAGGTGCAGCGTCCCTGTCGCTCGGGGAGACCATGCCTGGGAGCAGGGTGGCCCGAGGAAAACCCCCAGAGGCCCCAAGAAGGAACTCAGGAGGCCTCCAGAAGGCCCAAAGAAGCCCTTCACGACTTTCGTGAGCCCCCGAAGAGGCTCCCCAAGGAGGATCCTCTGCAAAAAGAGTTGACGATGGGGACGAATGCGCAGGGTCGGGCGAGAGTGAGCAAAAGGAATAGGAAACATAAGGGGAGGATACTGAATACTACTAGTATAGCATCGATGTCCGAATCGGCATCGAGGACTTATTATTCAATTGTCCGTTGTACTTTCCTGTTATTCCGCCTGCATCCCAACATAAATGACCAAGGTGCGTGGCGCGAAGCGTCAGTGCAGCCTTGACATACATATATATATATATATATATATATATA
Source organism: Prorocentrum cordatum (assembly GCA_963575745.1). Lineage (NCBI taxonomy): Eukaryota > Dinophyceae > Prorocentrales > Prorocentraceae > Prorocentrum > Prorocentrum cordatum. The sequence goes on along the minus strand of CAUYUJ010014239.1, from coordinate 412,768 downwards.
TATATATATTTGTATATGTATATATATATATATATATGTGTTTATGTATGTATGTTGTGTATATTGATACAGGTCTACATCTATAGATATCGCGATCGTAGACAGATCGCGAATCGGATCCAACGCCTGTGACATACCGAAAGCTGCAGCAGCACCCATCCCCCCTCACCTCATTACCACTCGAAGGGTTTTTGCTGCAATTCATCGTCAGGGCATCGCGGGGCCACACGACAGGTTCTGCCCGCCGCAGCAGGAGGAACAACGACCCGTGGAATTCGCACAGAGCTGCGCACTCACACTGGGGCCCCCTTGAGGCTGCCCTTGAGGCTGCATTGGGCCGTCTTCGGGCCCTCTTCGGGCTCTTCGGACGCACCCCTATCGAGGATGGACGCCCCCCCATCGCGCATCCCAGGGTTAGACCCCGAACTTCTGGGATGGAGAGGTCGACAGATCCCCTGTTAATGGTCACGAGTTTCGGTACCTGAACGCTTCCGAATCTACTTGCTCGAGCCCTTTTTCGGAAAAGTCCAGGTGCAGCCCTGACGAATGCTGTCGGAGAGCGCGCAAGGGGGGGCGGTGAACGGGTTGGGTGGCGGCAGCGAGGGCTGCTGGAATGAGGCTTTTCAGGGCCCCCAAAGGGCACCTTTCCCTCCCCCCGGAACGGCGCCTTTCTCTCCCCGCCCCCCCCGCTTCTCGATTAATTCGCACCCAAAGCTTGGCTGGCCAGTCCGCACCTTGGTTGCCCAGAACTAGCTTGCGCTCCTGCGGAGGAAGCGCGCGGTCATCACCCCCTCCGAGCGGTGAGCAGGAGCGTGGGCAATCGAGACAATGCCAGCCTGGCCGTGCTTCTGTTGGGCACGCCTCTTGAGGCCAGCAAAAGCTCGATCGGGGGCCAGCTGGACGCCCCGGCTGGACGACGCCAGGCGGACGGCCCCCACACAGTCATTATGGGCCTGGCACGGGCCCGAAGCGAGACGGCTGAGGGTCGCGATGCCGAGGTTTCCCCCCGATTGGGCCGTCTGGGTAAACCAGGCCCAACAGTGCCTATCACACGAGCCTCGGCCTCATACTCGTTGACAGGGGGGGGAAATACAGCAGCACAGCTTGCCCGGTCGCAATCGCGAAGGGCAAGCTGGCTGGCCGAGCCGACGACGGCAATCTTGGCGTCGGTTGTCGGGTCGTGAACCTCCTCGATCGTTGCTGGCTCACCCGTAGGGACTTGGAGAAGAGGGTCGAGGTCGCGGCGCGGGAGGCGCGGGGGGGCGCCCCAGGCTGAGGCACTGCCGAGCGGGGCCTAAGCAAGATCTTCTCGGGCGCACAGTTTTGGGCAGCCGCTCTCTCTTCGTCTGAGAGATGCTGGCAGTGTGCTTCGACGACAGTCTCGTCCAAGCACCAGAGCTGCTTGTGGACAATGTCAGGAAGGAAGGAAATACACAGACACAATGAATCGTCGATTCCCTAGAAAATATAGGAACATGGGAAGTGGGGGGGGAGGACAGAAACCCATAATTTATTGGAACACACGGGGAATCTGGTTATTTGTGTTTATTTACTCGTGTGTCCCAGTTCCCCTTCACAATGGAACCAGGGTCTGCGCGAAGGAGGCCCCTCTTGGGGGTCCTCTTGGCCAACCCTCTTGGGGCGTCTTGGAGGCCTGTTTGGCGCGCTTCGGCGTCTTCGAACGCAGCGCGAAGCGGCGTGGTGGCATCTTGGGCATCTTGGAAGCCACGGGGTGCACACTTCGATGCTCCGGAGGCCCCGGGGGCGCCTTCGCGAGCTCGAAGATCCCCCCCGAGTTTTGGGTCCCAGGGGAGGGGGAAACGGGGAGGGCGACAGCGACATGTTTCACACGCCTTTTCACACCCGTCAAGCGGGGGTCGGTGGATTCCTCATCATCTTTAACCTCTCCCTTCTTTTGTCCCTTCGTCCTTTACAAGCTCGACGCTGGCCTGGAGCCAAGTCCGTGCCCAGAAAGACGGCGGCGTTGGTCGCAGCCGATGGATCAACTGCGCGCAAGCGACGGCGCAGACGGTTGGCGAGACGCTGGGGGAGGCACAGGTAATGGCCTCGTCCTCCGCCAGGTGGACGTTCAGCCTGCTAGAGAATACATCCTTGAGGTGGGTCCCTGCCCTGACAAGGTTGACAGCGATCGTGTCCTCATCGCCGTAGGCAGCTACCGTATCGTCGTCAACGGACGACCCTACGGAGACCCGGGGGTGCTTCCGAGACCACATGTCACATTCCAACGTATCATACATTTTGACGAACTCATTATTGAATACGTCGCCTGCTGGGAGCCCATGCTCAGCATGGAGGAACAGAGGATGCACCAGGTACTTCCAGAGGTTGCACCAGGTCTTGACGAGCACCATTGGGATTCTCCAGAAGATGGCATGATCACGGAGCCAATTAGAGCACCCACCCGTAGTATTTCATACCATCCCAGAGAAGCCCCGCCGTGGATTGCCTATTCAAAGACGCCTGCTCGGACAAGACGTTATGATTCCAGATGGCCGCCGATGAGTTTTGACCACAACCGAATGACCAGTTGGGCCGATGGACCTGCTCCACAAACTCATCGCAGTGGCGCTGTCAGAGCCTTTCCCAGTCCCGAACAGGAGATCCCAAGAGAAGATTGGGTCGAAGTGTACCTCTAGGATTCTTTAAGAGTGGTATCAGCAACCACGGGAGTTGCGCTGAGAAACGATCTATCCCTTCGACTGCCCCGCAGAGCATCGCCAGGACTTTCAGTCCTTGCTCGCTGAGGGAAGCGAAGTGCCTTGGGTGGCAGCCGCCCAGCGACTGCGACGCGCGGTGGCTGAACCATCGCGCCGCCGCGCGCATCTCTGACACGCTGGCTCGCGGAAGCGATATGGAATCCAGGCCGACGGTGGCGTAAGTTCTTCATTCCAGAACTCTCCTTGCTTCTGGGACTTTGAGACGAAGGGAGCTCTCATCAAAATGGTGCTACCAATTTCTCTTGCGTTTGGTGAACCTGCGCATGGGCCTTTCGAAACCAGCTATTGCTTTCTACTGTCAGGACTCCAAGACTCTTTCGACGCTTTGTCGACGTCCGTCAAACTTCCCCAGGAGAGGAGTGCTGCAGGACAGCCTGAAGCAGATGACAAAGTTGCAAGTTGCGGTCAGCAGCGCCGACCGAGCGAAACAACTCAGTGACAACGCCCACTTCCAACAACGATGATCTGGGGCGTATCATCTGGGCTCTTCGGGCGGTGAAGACTGGACCCCAAGACGCCTTCAAAACCTTGCTCCTTTCCTGGACCCTTCGCCTCCGCACCTGGCGCTCCGGGAGGCTCCCGGTCGGCGCAGTCGACGCAGCCCCGAGCGTTCGAGAGGACTGTCCAGGCAGCAGCAGCGGGCGCCTTCGCGCCAGAGGAGGCAGCCCGGGCGTCGCGTGCCAGCGCGCCTTCTCCCACTCAGCTGGTGAGGGTGCCCGTCCGACCCGACGGGGAGGCGCCGATGGGTTCGGTGGACCAGCTGCCCGATGCGAGGCAGATCGCCGCGGACCTGAGACCGAACGGGCCGATGAGGTCTCACCTCCCAGGAAGTGTCTCTCCACGAGACGGGCCGTCTCAAGACCCACCATGGAGCAATGGATGATGTTGTTCCGCGATGGCGAGCGGCGCGCGTGGATCGCGCGGGCAACGATCAGCGTGCCAAGCGCGCGGGGAAGGCCTGAGCTCTCGAGGAGCTCCGTGGAAATATCCGAGTCACCTCCCAGGGCCGCGGGAGTGGGATCCGGGATTAGAAGCCCGATCGCATATGACATCCCAAGGTTGGCCCCATTAATGCCATCAGTTGGCTTCAAGTCTACCAACTACACAGACAGCGCAGGCCACCCAGGGCACTCGACCAACAGTTTCATAGCACGGTGGGCGCAGGTGCCCCCTGACTTCTCCAGCAGGTCCTCGAAGTCCCATAGCAAAGCGAGCAACAACGGCAACTCCTGACGATAGCTTCCCAGTGCTGGGAGTGATTCAAGCAGGAACTGTCAACGTGTGCATCCCCGAAGCTCGCGCCGCACTGGTGACCTGGCCAACGAACTCGTCGCCGATGCCGATATCTTGCGCGCGCATTCCCACAGCTTCTGTTTCAGCCAGACGTCGACGGAGCGTGCGCCATGCGGAGCCGCTGAAGCTCTCCGGCAAAGACTTACTAGCATTTCCTGCCTGCGTCGACCTAGCGGGTGACAGGGCCGCTTGTGGTTGATAGTGGAAATCCTGAGTCTGTTCAGAGTCGAGATCGCCCAAGTCCAGGCTTCGTTCGCGGGCACCTGGCACAAAAACCTGGTCGACGCCCCCGTCCTGGAGGCCCGCCCCCACCACTCCGAGCAGATGCAGCAGCGGCAGCAGGGGGGGGTCGGGTCTTTGGGCAGCCGGGTGGACTGCCAGCAGATCCTTGAACATGCCGAACGTCTCGGAGGCGGCCATCTGCTGAACCTCGGGCGGCGCCGTGGCGAGGATCTCCACCCGAGAGGGCCGCCGCGGTGGACGCGGCCGCCTGGGGCGGAGCCACCGTCTGCAACGTACTCCGACTCTTCAGATGGACCGCGTGAATCTCGATCTGCATGGCCTTGACATTCTCGCGCGATTGTGCCGGGCGTCCTTGGGCCAGCTGTGCAGCCGTCTCATGGTAGGCCACCTCCTCTGGAAGGTTGAGCAGCTTCTGCAGCGAACGGGCGAGCTTGTGGCCGAGGGCGGCGTGCCTGGTGACTGCCGGCCTGCTCTCTCTGATCGTTTGGCGCAACGCCGCCAATTCAGTCTCCATCGGCAGCCGGGCGGTCGACTCGTCGACTCGTCGTCTCCATCCACTTGCTTTTTTCGAGGACACCCGTCGCATCATCAGGATCGTCGGCCTTGGCACGGATACCAGCCAGTTCACCATCAGTTGGTTCCTCACCATCAGCAGTGGCTCTGCAAACAGAGGCTGCCCCTCCCCGGTCCCCACCGTCATTGCCTCCACCTGTGGTTCCCGTGGCGAGTTGCTCGAGCTTCTTGGCAAGGCTGGCGACCTGCTGCTCAAGCTTGGACGATTTGCCAGCGAGTCCAGCAGGAGGACCAAGCACCACGCGCCCACACGCCACGAGGTTGAATTGCAACCGCCTTGGCCGCCGCCGCCTTGGCGCGCTGGACGATGGCCTGCGGCCTGCGGGGCGGACTTGCCACAGGCGCAGCGGGAACGGCACGCCCAGTTTTGATTGCGCCCGCACTCTGGGGCAGGCCCACTAGGGTTTGCGCGGCCCTGGGAGCACCGGTTCATCGTCGCGGCCCTTGGGGCGCCGAAGAGGCGGGAACGTCACTGAAGGTTGCGAGGGCTGATTCCCTTGAACATAACACATTGAGCCAGATGACCCGAATGAGCGATTGCCGCTCGGAAAACGGCTCGTTCAAGCACAGGAGACATGAGCCAGCACGAGGAGAAGGAGGAGGAAGCGTGGAGGCCCACGTGGGGGCATCTAAGGGCCCTCCGGGGGCTTCCCCCGGGTCTCCTGGGGGGTTCCGAGGGGTCATTTGGGGCGCCTTTGGGGGGCGGTCGGGGGACTTTTGGCCTTCCGAGGCG
>CAUYUJ010014239.1:367188-402188 GCA_963575745.1 Prorocentrum cordatum | reverse complement strand
GAATATGATGGTGACGATGATTCTGGTGATGATTGTGATGATGCTGGTGACGATCGCGATTCATGACGATGGTGGTGGTGGTGATGATGATGACGACGATGGTGAAGATGATGTTGATGATGATCATTATGATGTTGATGTTTATGATGATTCTGATGATGACTATGATGATGATGGTGATACTCATGACGGGGATAATGCAAATCATAATGTACTCAATTCGGCCGCGCGGATCAATGCTCGTCCCTGGGCGCTTGCATTCGGCATGCACGCCCAGGGACCCCTCGGGCCCCCAGGGCAGGCGGGGCGACGAGGGAACTTTCGAACGCTCCAATAGGAGGAGGAAGAGGAGGAGGAGGAGGAGGAGGAGGAGGAGGAGGAGGAGGACGAGGAGGAGGAGGGCGAGGACGAGGACGAGGATTGCGCAAGGATCCCTTAGGATCCCATTAGGATTCGCTCAGGATTCGGTAGGATTCCTTAGGATTCCTTCGGGTTCGCTAGGTTTCCTTCGGGTCCCCTTCGGACGGGAACGGCGCGCGGTTTGCACAAGGATTCCTGAGGATTCCATTCGGATTTGCTGAGGATCCGGTAGGATGTTTGAGGAGTCCTTAGGATTCCTTCGAATTCGCTCGGTTTCCTTAGCATTCCCTTAGGATTCGCTAGCATTTCAGGATTCCCTTAGGATTCCCCCAGGATTTCTGAGGCGCGCAAGCGCAAACCCGGACGGGAACGGCGCGCGGTCAGCGCAAGGATTCCTTCGGATTCCATTCGGGTTCGCTGAGGATTCGGTCGGATTTCTTGGGGGTCCTTCGGATTCCTTCGGATTCGCTCGGTTTCCTTCGGATTCCCTTCGGATTCGCTAGCATTCCTTCAGGATTCCCTTAGGATTATTCCCTCAGGATTCCTAGGTGCTTATACACTTCAGGGATTCCTGATGCGCGCAAGCGCGAACCCGGACGGGAACGGCGTGCGGTCTGCGCAGGGATTCCTTAGGATTCCATTCGGATTTGCTGAGGATCCGGTAGGATTCCTTGGGATTCCTTAGGGTTCCTTCGGATTCGCCCGGTTTCCTTAGCATTCCCTTCGGACTCGCTAGCATTCGTTCAGGATTCCCTTAGGATTCCCTCAGGATTCCTAGGCGTTTGTACACTTCAGGTATTCCTGAGGCGCGCAGGCGCGAACCCGGACGGGAACGGCGTGCGGTCAGCGCAAGGATTCTTTCAGATTCCATTCGGATTCGCTGAGGATTCGGTCGGATTCCTGGGGATTCCTTAGGGTTCCTTCGGATTCGCTCGGTTTCCTCGGGACTCCCTTCGGATTCGCTAGCATTCCTTCAGGATTCCCTCGGGATTCCCTCAGGATTCCTACGCGCTTATATATTTCAGGGATTCCTGAGGCGCGCAAGCGCGAACCCGGACGGGAACGGCGTGCGGTCTGCGCAGGGATTCTTTAGGATTCCATTCGGATTCGCTGAGGATTCGGTCGGTTTCCTTAGGATTCCTTCGGATTCGCTCGGTTTCCTCCGGATTCCCTTAGGATTCGCTAGCATTCCTTCAGGATTCCCTTAGGATTCCCCCAGGATTCCTAAGCGTTTGCTTATGCACTTCAGGGATTCCTGAGGCGCGCAAGCGCGAACCCGGACTGGAACGACGTGCGGTCTGCGCAAGGATTCCTTAGGATTGCATTAGGATTCGCTGAGGATTCGGTGGGATTCCTTAGGATTCCTTAGGGTTCCTTTGGATTCGCTAGAATTCCTTAGCATTCCCTTCGGATTCGCAAGCATATCACGATTGCCTTAGGATTCCTTCAGAATTTTTTGACGCTCGTACATTTCAGGGATTCCTGAGACGCGCAAGCGCGAACCCGGACGGGCACGGCGTGGGGCGTGGGACCCGGGCGGGCACGGCGTGGGGCGTGGGACCCAGACGGGCACGGCGTACGGCGTGGGACCCGGATGGGCACGGCGTGGGGCCCAGACGGCGCCTGCGTTTTTCCTCTGTGGGTGGGGACTTGCGATTATTATTAGTTAGTGAGTAGACTACTTTTTGTAGTAGTCGTGTAGCAGTTAGTAGTAGTAGTAGTAGTAGTAGTTATAGTAGTAGTAGTAGTAGTAGTAGTTAGTAGTGGTCGTTTCAGTAGTAGTTTCCTTGTAGTAGTAGTAGTAGTAGTAGTAGTAGTAGTTTAGTAGTAGTGGTTAGTAGTGAGTAGTAGGTTAGTAGGTAGTAGTAGTATTAGTGGTCGGTAGTAGTAGTTAGTAGTAGTAGTAGTAGTGTAGTATTAGTAGTAGTTAGTTAGTATTGGTAGTAGTCGTAGCCGTAGTCTTAGTTTTTTTTTGTCGTAGTAGTTGTGCTCTTGGCCGCAGTCGTAGTAGTGACGGTAGCAGTAGTAGTGGTGGTCGGGCAGGTATCAGTGGTAGTACTAGCCGTGGTAGTAGTAGTAATTGTAGTATTAGTAGTAGTAGTAGTAGTAGTAGTAGTAGTAGTAGTAGTAGTAGCAGTCGTAGTGGTAGCAGTAGTGGTGGTGGTCGTGGTGGTAGTCGTCGTAGTAGTATCAATAGTAGTCGTCGTAGTAGTATGGGTAGCAGTAGTTGTAGTAGTAGTAGTAGCAGTAGTCGTCGTCGTAGGCGTAGTAGTAGTAGTAGCCGTAGTAGTAGTAGTAGTAGTAGTACTACTACTACTAGTTGCTAGTAGTAGTAGTAGTAGTAGTTGTAGTAGTAGTAGAAGTAGTAGTAGTAGTAGTAGTAGTAGTAGTAGTGGTAGTAGTAGTGATAGTAGTAATAGTAATAGTAGTAGGAGTAGTACTAGTAGTAGTAGTAGTAGTAGTAGTAGTAGTAGTAGTAGTAGTAGTCGCAGTCGTCGTCGTCGTCGTCGTGGTCGTCGTTGTCGTCGTCGTCGTCGTAGTATTCCTATACGTATTCGTCGTCGAAGTAGAAGTAGTATGAGTATTAGTAGTAGTAGTGGTGGTAGTAGTAGTAGTAGTGGTAGTAGTAATAGTAGTAGTAGTAGTAGTAATAGTTTTAGTAGTAGTCGTAGTAGTAGTAGTAGAAGTAGTAGTAGTGGTCGTTGTAGTAGTAGTAGTAGTAGTAGTAGTCGTCGTCGTCGTAGTGGTAGTGGTAGTAGTAGTAGTAGTAGTAGTAGTAGTAGTAGTAGTAGTAGTAGTGGTAGTAGTCGTAGTCGTAGTAGTAGTAGTAGTCGTAGCAGTAGCTGTAGTAGTCGTAGTAGTAGCACTAGAGGAAAGATTTGATGTAGTCGTAGCAGGTGGTGTTAGTAGCAGTAGTAGTTGTAGTAGCCGTGGTACTCGTGCTCGTACAAGTGTTAGTATGAGTGGTAGTCCAAGTTGTAGTAGCGGTAGGAGTCGCAATATCAACGCTTTTGCGAGTACCATCTTGGTTCCGGCCACCAATATTGATCGGATTACAAGCTCTACTCCCGTCCACCCTTCCGTTCCGTTCATCTGCCGCGAAGCTGAATCTTTTCGCTCGACGCGTCCCCTCCCGCCCGCCGCCTACCCATATGTTTCCTGCCGCTGCCATTACTGCGATTGCTGCCAGGATTATCCCCCACTTGAAGTTAGTATTACTTTTACCACAAAGGATTGTACAACCCCCATTTCTGTCATGACTATTATTATGATCGCGACGACCACCGTTTTTTGCAGTCACGCGACTACTAATGCTTCTATCACGTCAATTATTTCCACGACTGCGACTATTATTTTTGCTAATTCTGGTTTTTTATGTTTTTTGCATGTTTTTGTGTTTTCTTTTCTTTTCTGCATAGGTATATTTTTCTATTTTTGTATTGTGTTTCTTTTGTTTGCTTTTGTATTTGTTTCCATGATTGTCTTGTTTTGTAATGCTATATTTTGTTTTTGATTCTTTTTTTGTTTAGTTTTGCTTTTTTCTATGTGCTTTAAGACCTTCATATGTGCCATTGTTCTTGCATTGTATTTGTTGTGTTATGTTTTTGCTAGATTATACTACTTAAATACCACTACTACTACTACTACTACTGCTACTACTACTACTACGATGATTACTACTACAACCACTAGTACTACTACTTCTACTACTACTACTACTGCTACTTTTACTTCTACTACTACTACTACTACTACTACTACTACTACTACTACTACTTCGACGACAACGACCACTACGAGTACCATAGCTGTCACGACGACAGCGACAACGATTATTATCACTACTACTACTACTACTACTACCACTACTGCTACCACTACAGCTACGACTACTATTCTCATTATTACCACTACTGCTACTACTACCACGGCTGCTACCACTCTTTGTACGATTCCCACCACCAGTACTACTACCGCGATTAGTGAGACCACTGCTTCTCTACGATTGGGAGCCCCGTTGCTTTTTCTATCATACTGCCGCTACTAGTACGTATAAGAACACGACATTTGCGAGTAGTAGTAGTAGTAGCAGTAGTCTACAACTGCTACCACCACCACCACTATCATTTTTCCTATACCACCACGACTACTACTATTACGATTCGTGCTACTACTACTTCTGCTACTGCGACCAGCACCACCACTACTTGACAGATGTGTGTTACGCCGGCTACTATTATGATTATTATTATTATTAGCATTTGGACGACGACGACTGCTAGTACTGCTACTGCTGCTACTACTACTACTACTACTACTACTACTACTACCACTACGATTCTTACTACTATTACTACGACTCCTACTACTACTAGTATTACGATTCCTACTACTACTACTACGACTACTACCACTACTACTACGACTACTACTACTACTACTACTACTACTACTACTACTATTACTACTACTTTTGCTACGACTACGACTACTACTACTACTACTACTACTACTACTGCTACTACCATTACTGTTACTACTACTTTTATGATCACGACTGCTGGAACTACTTTGGCTGCTGCTACTACGATTGCGACCACCAGTACTCTCACATTACCATGATTCCTACGTTTATTATTTTCCGGGTCTTTGCCACTAGCTCTTTTAGTCAGGCTATCATTATCAGTATTATCACCACCATCACTTCTGCTCGCCCCACCAACAATCAGCTACGCCCCCTTTTGCACTGCCGCGTCCTAGCAGGAGTGGGCCCGCATTGCCGAAGGTGCGCGCCGCGCCCCCATCCGCCTGCTTCGTTGCGCCCCACCTTTCTAAGATGCCAGCATTGAGGGGGCCGCGCCGCGCCCCTTCTGTCTGTTGTCCCGCCTACTCCGACCAGGGAGTGGGCCAGCGGCCAGCATTGCGCGGAGGTGCGCCGCGCCCACTTCGCTTTCTTCGTCGCGCCCAAGCATTCGCCGCGCCCCTCTTCGCCTGCTTCGCCGCATCTTACCATTCATGCGCCCGCACTGCAGGGGCGCGCGCCGCGCCCCCCCTGTTACCTCGCTTCGTCCTAGCAGGGAGCGGGGGGGGGGGGGCGCTCCCCATTCCGCCTTTATCGCCGTGTACTGTTTTGAAAAAGCGCGCCTTGAAAGAGGCTGGGGGGGCGCGCGGGGCCGTCTCTGTTACTTCGCCGCCACCCCTTCCGCCTGCGTCGTCGCGTCCTGCCGTTGATAAGCAAGCGTTGAAGGGGGTAGGGGTCGCGCCGCCCCCTCTCGTTTGCTCGGCCGCGCCGGGGCCAGGGTGGGCCAGCATTGCGGGGGGTGGAGGGCCTGCTTCGCCACGTCCAACCATTCATGAGCGCCGCGCGCCGCGCCCCCTCGTCTGCCTCGCCGCGTCCTAGCAGGCGTAGGGATCGCACTGTAGGGGGCGCGCCGCGCCCCCCTATCACCTGCTTCGCCGCGTCGCGCATTAATCAGGATGCCGGCGTTGCGGGGGAGGGCGGGGGGGCGTGTCGCGCCCATTTGGTTGCCTTGCTGCGCGCCCTTCCACCTGCTGCGTCGCGCCCCAAGCAAGAGTAGCAGGGGGGCTCGCCGCGCCCCCCCTCCTCTCTACCCGCCGCGCCCTTCCTGGAGCTAGTCAGCATTGCCCTTTCCGCCTGCTAGGTCGCTCTTCACCAGTCGCGCGCCCGTTGCAGGGGGGGCGCGCTGCGCCAGCTCTCTGGCATCGCCGCATCCTGGCAGGAACGAGGGAGCACGCCGCACACCTCCCCGCGCACTGCGTCGCGCCCTGTCGTTGCAAAGCCGGCGCGACCGGCGAGCTCGCCGCAGGGGGGTCGCCGTTCCGCCTTCGCCTTTCTTCGTCGCGTCCCACATCAGCACTGCAGCATTGCAGGGGGGCACGCCGTCCCCCTTCTGTTGCTCGGCCAATATTTCAGGGGGGTCGGGTGCGCCGCCGCGCCCCGCCGCCTGTTCCGTGGCGTCTAACCGCATATAATCCAGCATCACAGGGGGCGCGCTGCGCCTCTTGCTTGCTTGCGCCGATCCCTAACAGAGCGCGCTGCGCCCCTTCCGCCGACTTCGCCGCGCCCCACCAATCACATGAATCCGCTCGCATTGCATGGGTGGGGGGGAAAGGAGGGGGCCGCGCCCGTTCTTTTGGTCCGCCGCGTTCCGGCAGGGGTAGGCAGCCATCGCAAGGTTTGCGCAGCGCGCCCGCTCGCATGTGTTTATCCAGCATTGCGGCGGGGGGGGTGGGGCGAGGGTGCGGCGCGCGCTCCGAGGCCCTTCTTGCGCCGCCGCGTCATTGCAGGAGGGGGCCAGTCCGCCTGCTTCTTCCCGGCGTATTATCAACACGCCCGCGTTGCAAGGGGGGCGCCACGCCCCCCTCGTGCACCTACTCGTTAGCCCTATCGGGGGTGAGCCAGCGTTGCGGCTGGGGCGTGCAGAGGGCGCGAAGCGCGCCCCCTTTTCCGCCTGCTTCGTCGCGCCATGCCATCAACGAACCATCATTGCATGTGGGCACTCTGCGTGAGGGTGGAGCGAGATGGGGTGGTGGTCGTGGTTTTGGTAGTGGTTGTAGTGGTGTGTGTGTGTGTGTGTGTGCGTGTGTGTGTGTGCGTGTGTGGGGGTGGTGGGGGTGGGGGCTGGCGTGTGGAGGGGGTGTTTTCTAAGTTTGGGGGCGCGCCCGCGCCTCCCTCTTGCCGCGCCGCGTCATAGCGGGATGGGGCAGCCTGGCAGGCGGGCGCTCCGCGCCCTCCTCCCTCCGCCTGCGTCGCCGCGCCCTGCCGTTAGTGCACTCGCGCTTGCATTGCAGACGGGGGCGCAGCGCCTTCCTTTGGCATCGCAGCACCCGTGCATGGGCTGGCTAGCGTTTCAGGGCGGCGGGTCGCGCTTCCTTTCTGCTTGTTTTCGCGGCGATTTACCATTCGTATGCCATCATTACTTGCGCGCGCGGGGGCGACGGGGGGCGCGGCGGGGGTCCGCCGCGCCCTCTTTGGTGCGCCACCGCTGCCCATCATGCATCGGCCAGCATTGCAGGGGAGAGGGGGGCCGGGGACGCCGCGCCCCCTGCTTTGCGCATGACGCTTTTCATATGCTGGCGTTGCGTGCTTGCGTGCGTGCGTGCGTGCGTGCGTGCGTGCGTGTGTGTGTGTGTGTGTGTGTGTGTGTGTGTGTGTGTGTGTGTGTGTGTGTGAGTGTGAGTGTGAGTGTGTGTGTGTGTGTGTGTGTGCGTGCGTGCGTGCGTGCCTGCGTGCGTGCGGCGTGCGTGCGTGCGTGAGCGCGCGCGTGCGCGCGCGCGTGCGCGTGCGCGTGCGCGTGCGAGTGCGAGTGCGAGTGCGAGTGCGAGTGCGAGTGCGAGTGCGAGTGCGAGTGCGAGTGCGCGCGCGGGTGTGATTGTGCGTGTGTGTGTGTGTGTGCGTGTGTATGTGTGTGTGTGTGTGTGTTTGTTGTGTGCGCGTGCGTGCGTGCGTGCGTGCGCGTGAGTGCGTGCGTGAGTGCGTGAGTGCGTGTGTGTGTGGTGCAAAAAGACCAAAAGCAAGCAAAGACCAAAAGCATGGTGCACGAATTCATTAGATAAGCCGTTGGACGGCGATCTAGACTAGGCCAAAGAATCTTTAGGAAAGGAAGGCGTCATCGAGATGGGCGGCCACACAAAGAGAAAGAGGCGTAGGAAGTAGGATCGGTAGGAGAAAGAGCTGCAACGACCCCAGTGGGCATCCCCTGCTCAACTGCCGGGGGCGCGGGGGGCGGCCGTGGCAGCCGGCAGCGAATGCCACAAAAGAAGTTTAGGTCAGAAGAAGCGAAGTATTAGAGATAGTAGGCAACAATTCGTTTAATTCGGAAGGAAGGCGCAACGGGTGAAGTGTAATTAGGTGCATGCCCAGGATTCCCAGGACGACGTGAGGGGTGAGGGAGCGGCTTTTGTTCGTGGGAGAGAGGGAAAGGGTAGAGGGAGAGAGCGACATGTAGGAGTGTTCTGGAATGGAGGAGCGATATTTGCCATGGGAAAGGGCATGTCAATCTTGTGTTGTTCCCTCTTGGCTCTCGGCGGAAGTTGGCTGAAGCAGCGGATGCTAGGTGAACAATCCCACTAAGTGGGATAACGGTTCCGGCAGCTATCAGTAGCATGGGCTATAGGCGTGGCAGCAGGACACTGATACGTTTCGCCCCTAGATTGGTCAACTAAACACTTATGTGTAATCCTCAAGTGTATGTTGGCCCCCGCTCGCGGGGGCCATGGGCAGTCTGTCGCAAACCCCGCGACTGTCCAAGAACCGCCTTGGCGGCCGAATCTTCAGTGGCGCTGCGTGGACGTCAGGAACTTCTACTACTACTTCTACTACTTCTTCTACTTCTCCTTCGCATCTTTAATCAATCCAGATTTCTACTCAGACCCGGTGGTCCTCGAGCCAGAGCCGGCCAACGACTTCGTCGGAATCAGGGTTGTTGTTAACGGCTTGGAGGTCCAGGCGCAGTACTGCGTGGAGGGGTTCAGCGGGGTTCAAGTGGTCGGGGGCCAGGTTCTGTTCCCGGCGCACCACAGGTGGCGGTATCGTAGCGGCGCTTCGGGCGGAAGCAGCGCAGTGAAGATGGCGGGACTTCTGGGGCGGATGCACCAGGCCTTGCGTCTGAGTTTCCCTGTCTGTCGAGCGCGCGCTGCTGTATGTCAGCTGGTTGTGGTTTATCTCGCTCTCGGGCACGATCCAAAAGTATTGGCGCAGGCGGTGGAGAGGATTTCAAAAAGATACCCTAAAGCAGTAGGCCCGTTAGGTGGCGAGATCGCGAGGGCGGCTCGTCAAGGTGATCTGGCAGCATTGATCCGGCTCGAACTTGCCCAAAGGAAAAGTGGGAAAATAGGAAAAGTGGGGGGGCCGGGGGTTGGGGAGGGAAACGCGCCAGAGAAGAGAGTTGCGAAGCCGGGCGAAATTGTGTCGTGGGACCCCTGTACCTAAGGGGAGCACTTGTTCATCGGCCAACTAATCTCATGACAGTGATGTGTGCTCTGGACGGATGGGGCAAACATTGAGTGAACAGCCCGGCTCTGGTTTCCAGTTTGCTCAAAACCCTAAGGCTTGGGATTCTCGTTTGCTCAATACCCAAAGGTCTGGAGTTCTAGTTTGCTCAATACCCCAAGGCCTTTCAAATGACGTGCGCAACGAGCAAGACTGTGGGGTCGTCTGTTATCTCATGGATCGTTTGCCTCTGGGGGGATTCGCTCTCTTAGGGGGGAGGGCGACCGTGCCATCCGAGCCGGCGGGCGCGTGCCTCCTCGTCGACGTCACGGCTATGGTTGCTATCGTCTCCGCCGCCGTTTGGTCGTCGTCGTCGTCGTCGTTGCCGTCGCCTGGGCAAGATGAGCCCCCGCTGCCAAAGACCAAAAGCATGGTGCACGAATTCATTAGATAAGCCGTTGGACGGCGATCTAGACTAGGCCAAATAATCTTTAGGAAAGGAAGGCGTCATCGAGATGGGCGGCCACACAAAGAGAAAGAGGCGTAGGAAGTAGGATCGGTAGGAGAAAGAGCTGCAACGACCCCAGTGGGCATCCCCTGCTCAACTGCCGGGGGCGTGGGGGGCGGCCGTGGCAACCGGCAGCGAATGCCACAAAAGAAGTTTAGGTCAGAAGAAGCGAAGTATTAGAGATAGTAGGCAACAATTCGTTTAATTCGGAAGGAAGGCGCAACGAGTGAAGTGTAATTAGGTGCGTGCCCAGGATTCCCAGGACGACGTGAGGGGTGAGGGAGCGGCTTTTGTTCGTGGGAGAGAGGGAAAGGGTAGAGGGAGAGAGCGACATGTAGGAGTGTTCTGGAATGGAGGAACGATATTTGCCATGGGAAAGGGCATGCCAATCTTGTGTTGTTCCCTCTTGGCTCTCGGCGGAAGTTGGCTGAAGCAGCGGATGCTAGGTGAACAATCCCACTAAGTGGGATAACGGTTTCGGCAGCTATCAGTAGCATGGGCTATAGGCGTGGCAGCAGGACACTGATACGTTTCGCCCCTAGATTGGTCAACAAATCCCACGTGTGTGTGTGTGTGTGTGTGTGTGTGTGTGTGTGTGTGTGTTGTGTGTGTGTGTGTGTGTGTGTGGTGTGTGTGTGTGTGTGTGTGTGGGTGTGTGTGTGTGGGGTGTGTTGTGTGTGTGTGTGTGTTGTGTGTGTGTGTGTGTGTGTGTGTGTGTGTGCGCGTGTGTGTGGGGGGGGGGGGGGGAGCTGCGGAGGATTGTGTTATGAGGGGGGTGCGAGGAGAGGGATGGGATAGGGATAGGGATAGGGATAGGGATAGGGATAGGGATAGGGATAGGGATAGGGAGAGAGAGAGAGAGAGAGAGAGAGAGAGAGAGAGAGAGAGAGTCAGAGAGAGAGAGAGAGAGAGAGAGAGATCGGACAAGTAGGCGGACCAGGGTCCGTCCGCGAGGCGCACTGCGGTGCGACAACTCGCAAGCACTATTTGCGGCGGTGCAGCCTTAAGATACGAGGGCGGGCTACAAAACCCCCTCCCCCGGCGCAGTGCGACTGACGCTACAGACGGCGGACAGACGATGAAGATCTCACCTGACAGACCGCGTGAGGTAAAAGGCCCCAACAAGAAAGGCGACGTGCTGGCACGTGGCTAGGCGGCTTGGCGGACCGCCAGTTGGGCGCTTGGCCGCTAAGCGGCGCGCAGTGACGGGGCACCCCCCGCCCCCACGCCCTGACACCGTGGACGCGGAGCCACACGTACACACGGGCAGGCAGAAAGGAGGAGATCAGCGCGGGGCACCAGGTGGAGCGCCGCGGAACGATGACAACATAGCTTGGATGTTGAGTGACGGCACGACACCATCGGGCGAGGTCGTGAGCAGCTCGGCGAAGGCTCGCCCAGCGCTGTGGAGGCGCTGGAGTAGAGGACCTTGACGAGCTTGGGCAGCGGCGAGGTCCGCGGCGAGAGCTAAGCACCTCTGCTGAAGGGCAGCCATAGCCTGTGACAGCTCGGTTTCACGGTCGGTGAGAGGTGGCTGCTCAGTGACATCCGCCGAGGATCTCGAGACAGAGGCGAGGTCCTCGGTACGCCTGTCCAGGTGGGCTAGCGGCGTGCGGGACCCTGAACGCTGACGTCCGTCACCCTTAAAAGGTGACTGGAGGGGCCGGCGCGACCCCAGGGCTGGAGCCGCTAGGGCCGCGCCCCGAGAGGTCAGGGGAGCCGCTTCCTCTCGCTCAGCAACGGAGGAAGCGTGGGTGGGGCACGAGGGCCTGTCTGGTTTAGTACCCTGCGGGGGGGCTGAAGCCGCCCCCGCGGGTCGCTGACGATGGGGAGGTGAAGTGGTATGCGCGGTGGGGCCAGTCGTGATGCCGTGCAAGGCCGCTGAGGTCGGTCGCGTAGAGGGTTGGTGACTCGGTGGGGCGGCATGGTCGGCAGCGTGTGGTGTCGGCGGTGCGTCCTCAATGCCACCCAATCCTCGGGGGGCACTCGGGTCGTGGTCGGCGTCCTGGCGGTGACCGATATCATCGTATGTGGGCGTTAACGCTCTTGGGGACGGCGTCGCAGTAGGGTTTGCGAGGTTTCCCGACGGGGCGGGGTTTTCGTTGGCTGGTCCGTCGTCCAAAGCGTCCGATCCCCCACCGAGGCTGAAAAGGTCATCGTCCTGCTCATCAGCGTCTTGAAAAGGAACGGCGTTGTCATGTGGGTGGGCTGACGCACTCGATGGCGGAGTCGGGGGCGCCGTGCGGGTGCCCGCCGGGGCAGGGTTGGCGCTGGCTGACTCGTCGCCCAGGAAGTCCAAACCTCCGCCGAAGCCGAACGGGTCGTCCTCCTGTTCGTCGAATAACCCCCGTTGGGCCTCGGCCCAGAGCTCGTCGGGGTTTTGTGGGATGTCTGGTCCAGCCGCGGGTGGAGCCTGGTCAGACAGCAGGGGATTTGGTTCCATTTTGTTTAGTTCTGCAGCAGTGAACCCAGCCCTGCGGTGTGGGAGAGGAAGAGTACGATGTCTCCGCTCGTAGATGGCAACGGCGACTCCATGGAGCACGGTCGCTTGGCGGTGTCGTGCTTTGGCAGCTTCAACGATGTCGTCTGGGAGGTTATGAGTACGTGCCGCCGCTGTGGCGAGGGCGTCAGCCTGACGATTGAACTCCTCCGCGATGGGCCCGATGAGCCCGAGGTCGATGCCCGTGTCGCCCTGGTGGCTAGCGACTTTCTCTACGCGGAACATGTTTGGCTTGGCCATGACACATCGGTGGACCTTTTCCCAGAACTCCACGTGCGTGCCCTGCGGAGGTGAGTGTCCGTCGATGATCCTTTGGAAGCCGTCGACCACCGCCTGGTTGTCCACGAAGACGTGTACGGGCCGTTCAGCACATGCCGTGAGGTGGACAATGGCGAGGGTCTCCGCAAGCTGTGCGTTCTGCGTGATGCCGTGAACGCGCGCACTGTAGTTCATGCGGTGGTCGATGCCGTAGTAGACGCCGTAGCCCGCTCTTGCAAGCAAAGGGATGGCTTGGTTGGTGCATGCACCGTCCGTGGCAGCGTAGACCCATGTCCAACCAGTGTCGTGGTCAAGGTAAGTGGTGTAGGAGTCCTGGGCTGAAGCCGCAGGATCTCCCTCAGGCGGGGGCCGCGGTATGGGTTGAGGTAGCGGGTCCCTCGCGAGGTCGGCTTGCAGATCGAGGAGGGCTGGGTCCTCATCGAAGAGCCCGCAATGTCTTGTGTGCGGAGGAAGACGGGCCCACTGCTCGTCACTGATGAGGGTGGTGAGAGGGACTCTTTCACGGGCCCAGCACTTGCAGTCACGCACAGTGTGCTCCTGAGTTTCCTCTTCCTCATCACAGTAACGGCAAATAGGGCTGGGATCAGCGGACGTATTTGATCGAGAACGTCGCTGTTGGGTGTGGTCCCCGCCCGACAGGTAGTTTAAGAGGAGCGCCAGCTGCCATGCGTTGCATTTGGCAGCTCCTTTGGTGCGGGCGAGCCACGTGCTGGCGAAAAGGTCGAGGCCCTGTCTGACCGAAGCAAGGTGACCAAGGTCATGACGCCGTGGCTTGATTTTTCTCAGAAAGGCTCTGCGTTGCGAGGCGCGCAGCATGTGAAGGAAGGCGTTTTGGGGAAGGTTCAGCCAACTGATCTGACAGCCCCAGTCGTCGTACATGGTGCCAAATGTGGGCCAAGTCCAACGGAGCTGCTGAAGCGTCTGAACAAGTCGTCCAACAGGTCCTCCGCCAAAAAGGGTCTGGACATGGTGTTGGAGATCCCTGACGAGGCCGCAGAGAGTGGCGTCGCGGTTGACCTGTCGCCGCAGGCACAGGAAGACTTCACGCTGCATAATGGCGTCAATCTCCAGGGCGTGCCCTGGGACGCACACGGCCATGAGAGTCCAAAACTCGACCCACCTGTTTCCCTTGGGGCGGATAGCCGCCTTAAGGGCATGGTTGTAGGCAGTTTTGACGGGGCCTGATGGGGCTTGGATGTCAGTGCCCGTGGTACAGACGCTGGCAGCAAGGGAGCGGGCGTGCCGCGCCTTAATACGCATCGGAGATGGGAGCTTGCCAATACGCGGCAGGCGACTAGTCGCCCTGCGAACACGGGCGTCAGCGGTGGCCGTGAGGTTGAGCGCGGCTGGAGCCGGCGCTGCCTCGGCGTTGATGTAACTTCCGACGAGCTTGAAGGAGTCGACCACGCGTAAGGGCCGTTCCGCCAAGGTGAGCTGGGTAACGGCGGTGTGAAGCTCGTCAGTAAGCGCCCACCCCGCCACTTTTCCAGGATGAATGCGTTGACCAGAAAATCGATCAAACTTGGCGGTTTCATCAAGAGATTTCTGCAACTCGGGCGCGGTGTGGGTAGTGGAGTTGCTGTCGTCAACAAAAGTAGTGCTGAGTGACCGCGGCACGTAACGATGCTGTCTCTTGGTCCAGACGCACATGAGCAGCTTAATGTCGTCCAGGGACCAAGAGCTTCCCTGGAGGTGACCGTTTGTCCTGGCCAGTTCCTTAGAGTACGCACCGTTCATGCGGATGTAACGTTTGTGGCGCCTGTAGAAGTTTCTGCGGACAGTAACGATGTCTTGGGGACACCCCGCGTGAAGCGCGAGGTTAAGGCATATGTCCGTGATGAGATAGTCGAAACACTTCTGACGGTCCAGGGCAGCTCCAGCCAAGGGAAGGAGAAGGGCTCTGGCGTGTTCGATGCGAAGGGCGAGAGAAGTGCTGACGTCCCCAATGGTAGCTTTGGGGACAGCGCCAAAACTCGTGGCGTGGGTCCATCCTTTCCGCCATTCCGTGAGGCTGCGGTAAGCTGGTGCTTCCCACGCGTACATCCAAACGGAAAGCACCGAGAGAAGTCGTTGGTCCGTTGGGAGTTCGCCTCGGCCTTTTCGGAGGCACGGGTTTGGGACGTGGAGGAGGGGTTCTGGGATGGTGCCAGTGCGTTGCATAGCTCGTAGAACGCTGGCGAAGAGGCGAAGAATGTCGTCGGGAAGCTCCTTTGCCTCCTTAGTAGTCCAACCGTCCAGACCCCCCGCGCGTCTCGGTGAACGGGTGCGAATGAAGTGGATGAGTTGGTCGTCGGTGAGGTGGAAAGGGGTAGCTGGTGATGGCGTAGGCAGCTCCTGTCGGTACTCGTCGTAGAAGTCGGCCCACGTCGGCATGGCTTCGGCATCATGTCCCGCACGTGCGCGGTACCTGCCCAAGATGGGCTCCCAGGTGTCGACCATGAGCTTCAGCATGTCCTTGATGTTAGCAACAATGGCGTTGGCAGGGAGGATGTCGGGGACTTGCGCAGGTGGTGGTTCACGGGTGTGGTCTTCGTCGCTGTCCGTGTCGGGCGAACTACCGTCGCCGGGGCTGAAGCCGCCAGCTTCGGTGTCAGCGTCGCTGTCGTCCGTGCAAGCTTCGTCAGGTTTGAAGGCGTTGGTGTCGCAGTGGAATTGCGTATCGTCAGGAGTGGTAGGCGTGCGGAGATACGCCGTGGGCGAGCTATCAGCAGCTCGTGCGTATATGGCCGCCTTTCGCCCGCTTGGCTCACGGACGCCCTCGGCCCATATCCTGATGCGTTCCGCCTTGGCACGGTTCGCGCGTCGCGCCAGCTCTAAGTCGAGATGTTGGATCAAAACGTCAAGGTGCTCCCCGTGCGGCACTGGCTCGTCTGGGGCCCAGGCCTCGGGGAATTCCAGGAGAACCGTGGGGCGCAGCTTGTGGCATAAGAGGCGGGCCGCGGCCCACGTGCAGTCGATGCGCTGCGCGAGGTACGGCGGAATAGCACGGCAATCAAGATGGTGGTGCTGTCCGATGAAACGGAGCTCGCAGAGTTGCCGATGGAGCTTGCGCAGTCGGTTCATGTGAATCGTGGAAGCTCCGTAGGTGGGGAACGCGCGGGGGACAACCGGTCGATCCTCGAACGTAGGCGTGAGCCCGTGCATGGTGGGGGGCTTCTTTTTTGGTTGGTGGGGCGGTGGAGGTGGCAGATCGCGTAGACGGGTGAGATGGTACTCATGACTGGCCTCGTTAGCCAGGGTGAACATGCGCTCCACGTCGTCTCGTGCGTCGGCCTGCTCCATGCGGTCCTGGTACCGCCCAGCGATGAGGGTCCCAAGTGCTTGCAGCTCGTGCCCCTCATGAACTCCATCGTCGGGCGGGTAGGGCGTAGGGGCAAGAAGACGTCGGGCCGTATGGTCGAGGCGACTGAGGTCAAGCGTGACCTGCAGGCCAACGTGAGACTTCGCAGGCAAGTCGCGAAGGTAGCAGAAGTCGGTGACAAGGGATCGCGCCGCCTGGTTGGCAATGATATAATCGATGCGCGAAGTGCGGGGGCACTTGGTGACGCGGTCCCAATCAGGGATATTGCCATAGGTGTGCATGGTGTGATCTGGTGTGCCCTCAGCGACGTTGGACCATCCGTGCTGCAACATGTGCAGAAGGTGTGGATTGTCGTCAATGTTCGTGTTGGCGTCCATGCAGATGAAGTAGGGTGCTGAGCCGACCCTAGCGGCGGCACAGTCAGCGAGCCGAAAGAGAGCTGTGCTGTCTCCTCCAGCAATCCCGTAAAGGCTCGCTATGTAGATCCCCGCGGGCCCATGGTTATTTCGTCGCCGCCTACGGCGGTGTTGAGTGCAGAGTGGGAGAAAGACCTCATGCCATCTTTTCTTGGCCTTGAGGGCGGCGATACAGGGCGCATTGTCGTCGACAGTGGAGTCGACGATGGCATCCTTAGAGAGAATGGCGACCCCTCCCGAGGCGCCAGTGTTGCCCACAACGGTGTGATCAGTGCCGCCGTGGGCAGCTCTGCGCTGGGCTCGCGCCAGATCAAGGTCAGGCCCAAGACTGGCGTGGTATCCACCGTGGAGAGGATTGGCGGCGCTGGTAGCGATGGCTTGCCTAGTCGGCTTGGCATGTCGGGTCTCCTGCAGTGCTATGACAGCGGCGTTGTGGTCGACACCAAGGGCGGTGATGGTTGGCCAGTTCGCTGAGAGACTGGTGATGTTAAGGCTGACGAGGTGTATGGAGCGACCTGGCCCGTCTCCATCGGTGGAACTGGGGTTTGCGCGCCCCGCACGGTGAAGGTCAGCTTGCCCCTCGCCCCAGTAGGAGGCTTGGCCACAGTAGGAGCTCATGGCGTTACTATGGGCTAGCTTGATCGGGGCTGAAGCCGCCGTCAGGCCAACCATATAGGAGGGACACGGTCGGCACTGCGCCAGGGGGGGTTCATAAATATTAGTAAAAATGTCACGAAAATTCCTCCTCACTCCTGTACTATAGGGGACGAGGGGAGGAGAAGTGAGACGGCAGCAGTGGGAGAGGGAGGCGACTCCTCGATCCATCCTGCCGAACACAAAGACAAAAACGAGACAGCGGCGGCGGCCAGGCGCGGCGGCGGCACAACGCACGCGCATGTACTGCGCACGCGCCACCGCTGGTCCCTCCTGCGGTGACACGCCCGCCCCGTCAGTGTCTTGATGAGCAGCATCTGGTGGAACGGCTCCAGCAGCACGATCGGAGGCCTGACGCTGGGCCTCGTCCATGCCCGCTGCCGTGAGGCCCACGTTGCGGACAGGGCTGATTCCCCGCGGGGCCGCAGCTGCCGCGGCAGCAGCCGAGGTGGCGGGGGCACCGCCCCGACTCTGAGGTGAGAGCGGTGAGCCCCCGCCAAAACCCGCCACAAGGTTCTTGACACGGTACTTGTTCTTGAACGGGTCGAAGGTTGGCGCCTCGTCGATGGGGACGATCACGCGGGTGGGCAGCTGCGGCTCGTGGTCCGTGGACGGCGTCGGCTCGAGGTCGACCTGGCTAGGGTCGATGACGCTGGCTCCGAAGCGTGGCACCACTTCGGGGGGTCGGGCATCGGCCTGAGTCTCGCGAGGCGGCGAGCTCGTGGAGCTCCCTGGGGCCTTGCGTGAACTGTGGCGGCTGCAGGTCCTGCTGCGCGGGACGCGCCCGCCCGTGTGACGGTCGCGTGGCGAAGTCGCCTGGGCATTAGCGCGCTCAGAATCCGCCCTGCTCGGGGATCGGATCGGCGCCGCGCAGGGTGATGGGCTGGGCTGGCGAGAGGCGCTTGTGCCGCCTTCCGCCGTGGCTGTGGCCTGGTCGGGGTCGGCCGCGTCTGGGCGGGGGCTGACGTGGTGGGCGCTTCCCTCGCTGTGCCTCGGGGAGGCGCTGCGATGCGCCTGGATGCGCGTGAGGACGAGCGGGGTGAGCGGCTGCCTCTCCCGCACAGGTGGGGCAGGTTTGGCCTGGGCAGGGCGCAGTGCTGCAGCTACGTTTGGCGGGGGCGTGTGCTGGCGCGGTTGCCAAGCGCGCACGTTCGCATCGCGCCATCCTTCGGGGCGCCCAGCCCTGCCACGGTTTGTTGCAGCCCCCTGGGCTGAAGCCGCAGGGGTTATCACTGCAGGCTGGTTGCTGGAGGGGCCCTCATGTCGGCCTGAGTAAAGGCCCCAGGCGCGCGTGGACCCTGGCACTGGCGAGGTGGCCCTTAGGGCATGTAGGGGTGCACGCGAGTAGCCGATGGCCGCTGGGTGAACCCTGGCGTTGGGGGCTTGGCCGTAGCTGGAGGCGGCTGCTCCAGCAGCCGCAGGCATGGCACCTATGGGACCACGGTGGTAGGCGGCAACCCCGTCGTAGGCCGTGTTACCGCCTGTCGGGACTCGCGCAGGGGAGCGGTAGCGTGGTGTGCCCTGCTGTCCTGCGTCACGTTGGTCCCGCTGCTGGATGCGCTGCTGGTGCTGTTGGTGGCGCTGCCAGTCGGCTCTCGAGAGGGGACGGGTGTCGGGGAGGATGGTGGGCACGTCGGGCCGCTGCCAGCCCCGATAGACGTGCTCGAAGGCGTGGTCAGGGTAGGTCCCCCCTACGGGTGAGTATCGTCGCACATACTCCGTGTAGTCGATGTTCTGCGGCTCTGAGATCGCCGTAATGTTGATGGCCCGCTGGTGCGCTGGTCCATAGAGGCAGAAACTACCACGGTTGCTGCGGTCGTGGTTTAGCTCAGCTTCGGTCGTGGCACGGCTCACCATGGCGTCACAGAGTCGCATATCGTAGTCGAGAGCTTGAGGCCCAGGACCACCCTCGGCGTCCCAGTACAGTACCACATCTCGCCAGCGGGTGCGGGTCATGTGGGTGCGCTCGGCGATCAACTCGCAGACGGTCCTGACCGTGACACGATCCCTGTACATGTTGGTAATGGCTAGGGAGAAGGGTCGGCGGACCGTCTTGTTGAAGGTGAGTTCCTCCTTGAGGGCCTGATGGGGGCTGAAGAGCACATAGCCTTCCCTCCAAAGCGGTTGGTCGGGGGAAGGTTCTTCGGGCATCCCCGTTCCTGTGAATCCAGGTGGCCGCGTTGTGCCGTCAGGCAATCCCTGCCTGGGGACGCGCCGCGGCTGTGGTGGGAGGTACCATTGGCCCTGGTAGCCTACTTGCCCTGGTTGTGGAGGTTCTCCCCCGGGGCCTGAAGGCGCTCGGGGGGGTTCCTTGAGGTCGTGGAGGGCTGGCGCGTTGCCGAATTGGCGGGCAAGGATGTACGGCGGCATCCCTGTGGCACGGACGTCGAGCTGGTTGTGTGGCCTGGGAGGGTGGGGACACCTGCTGGACAGGCAGCATGTGTCAGAGTCCCTCTTATTGGTGCTGTATGCACACGTCCAACTGTTGCACGAGTAGTCCGTGGACCAGTCCATAAGTGTACGCAGTCCGCTGCGGCCGCAGTCTGGGCACGTTGGTTGGCCCGAGGTACCAAGCTGTGTGTTGCGGCGAGCCGCGCAATATTGGCAGCATTGGAATCGACACTGTAGGCAAGACCAGCGTCCTGGTAAGGGCGGTAGCGCATGCTCGTTTGCGCCTGGGTCGTCTGGGTGGGGTCTAGGGCGATCCCACAAGGGCCAGACGTCAGCAAACCAGGATTGGCCTGTAGTGCGGACTACCTCGGCGGGGAGGCGTGCGTCCTCGGCATGGCACCTGATCCACTGGGGCCCCATATCCGCTGGTACCATGACGGTGCGCCAGGAGTCGTCCCCCTTAACGTGGACTTGGGTCGGTGCCCAGAGCTTAGTAGTGGTGTCGCCGTGGTCATGATGGAGGATGACCCAGCCGTCACGCCCGTCCACCGTAGGGTCAATGACGCGGTAGCCCATGACTGTCGTCCCCCACGGTAAGTAGGCGCCATCGTGGTGATCACCAGGGTCGAGCCAGACCTCGATGCCAGGGGCGTTGACACGGGACCGCACATCACGCACGTGGTAGGCGAGGACGTGGTAGGCAGTCGGCTCCTCCTCCGTCACAATGTGCTCCCACGTCTCGATGCCGCTGTTGTCGGAGGTGGAGTTCCCGTCGCTCTGTCGTGACGAGCGAGAGGCAGATCGTCGCGCACGGGCGCGGCCTCGGGCGAGGGCGGCGGCCGCGCTGATGAGGGATGGCGTACGGCGTTCGTCGACTCCAGATGACGTCGATGAGGGGTCTGGACTGTGGGCTAAGGCTGTGCCTGACTTGTGCGTGCGTGGTGGGTCCGACGCGGCCCCAGGGCTGGAGCCGCTGGGGCGCGACCCGTGTGCGTCAGGGTGCCCCCGCACGGGGACAGCTTGCAAGCCCGTGTACACCAGGTCGATGAGTGGTTTCGGGTCCAACTGGAGTATGTGGAGCGAGACGCGTGGTCGAGGCTGATTAGGGTCGTCCCTGGTGGCTGCTTCCGTGTCGTAGTGCTGTTTGGCCCATGCTCGCGCCGCTTCTGGCGAGTATAGCGCCTGCGGTGGTGGCCATGCTGCCGCGATGGTTGATCTGCGCCTGGTGCTAGCCTCCTGGTCGTGAGCTTCAGCCGCCTCACGGAGATCTGGATGATCGTAGCCAGCAATATGGAGGGCGTGCGCGCAGTCACCCATGCCATAGGCGTGTGGTAGGGCACGGCACCTGGAAGCAGCTTCTGTGGGGGCACACCAGTCCATGCGGATGAGGAGGCTCAGGACCCGAGGGTAAATGAGGCGCGCTCCGTGAGCCTCCCCTTTCACGTAGTTGTGCCTGTTTTCCCCGCGCGGTGGTTGGGTGGCTTCGCACATCCAGAGTGCGATGGGTCCCCACGCGAGGGTGTCGTCTTCGAGACTGTAGGGCGGGTGGGGCGGTATCGCGTACCACGCGGCCAGCGAAGGGTGCACGCTCACGTACGCGCGGCCAACGTTGGTGCCAGTTCGACCCTTCGTTTCACGGCGGGGGCCTGGCAAGAGGTGCCCTCCACAGGCAGCAAGACGGGCCGCAAGGTCGCCGCGGGTCCCATGCCAGAAAACAGTGGGCGCGTCGGTGGTGGGTTGACGGAGGTCCCACGTGAGGTATGGGAAAATTGTCTCGCCCGAGTTGCCGCCCGAGTCTTCCAGCACCCAAGTGAGGCGGTTCGGTGGCCTCTGCATGATGTCCGTCCACGGCCCCAGCGCTTGGAGTGTTGGGTCGTGAGTGAATCGAGGGTGGTCGTGGAGTCGTAGAGCGTCTTTGATGTCCTCAGTGGACACGCCACTGTTCCCTAGCGCGAAGCCGTTTTGGTACAGGGCGTTAAGTATGCTCTTCGGCGGCTCGGGGACCGCTGGGTCACGCTGGATGGTGTTGCGTGGGTTGCGTGTCGGTGGCTTGAGGGCAGTGTAAGGCGTACCAGGGCCTGAAGGCGCCTGGGGCCTGTCAGGTGATGCATAGCGTGCTCGCCGTCGTGGTGGTTGGGTGTCCGCGTCGGGGGAGGAACCACGAGCGTCAGCATGTCGGAAGATGGACCACGGGCTGCCATGGGTGCGTTCTCTCGTTTCCCTTGGCTCGGTGTCGCTACCGTGTGCTGTGGCATCCTCGTTGGTCGGTAGGTTGCCGAATGTCGTGCCGTTCTTGGAGCCGTCTCGTGGCGTCGGGCTGGTCGATCTTGGTGTGACCGACGAGGCTCGCGATACGGCGGCTGTGACTTCCGCGATGGCGGCGGTAGTGGCGGTGGTGACGTCGGCGACTGCGGCGGCAACAGCTGCGGCGTAGTGTTCCTGTAGCAGCGGATGTCGGAGTGCGTGCACCTGCTGGTCGTCGTGTTCGTCGGCGAGCGTGCACGGCATTTTGTGTGTGGCCTCGTCCTTCGGCTTCCTGCTCGGTTGGCAGCAGCGGAGGCACCAGTGGGCAGTGGATGAGTCCAGGGCCCGCGCACATATGCGGGCGCCTACGTGTCCGACAGCTCCCTGGGCAAGGAGTTTGGCACCGACGAGTAGAAGACCACACACAACTCCACCCGTGGCTATGGCCCCTAGCTTGCCGCTGGCCCATTTAAGGACGCCCCCGAAGCCGCTCCCGACCGCAGTGGCTCCGCCCGAGACACCGTCTCTGAGTTTGTCGCTGGTCCATTTGAGAGTGGCCCTCAATGTGGACGTGACATAGTATGTCGTTTTGCGTCGGAATATAGTGGACACCGATGGGCCTGGTGCGGTCGCTTGGCGTCGTCGTCGTTGTCGATAGCTGGGGTCTCGGCTCGGGGTCGGCAAGTATCCATCGATCTGGTCCTTGTACGGCATTGCTATCGCGATGGCGTACGTAGCCACCAGGAGGCAGATGAGGCAGCCACAATGTCGTGATGCCGCTGAGCTGTGCTGGGGCTCGTGAGGACCGCTGGCATCTGGGTGTTCATCATCGATGGGGTCGTTGTCGATGTCGGCCTGCCAGTAGTCGATGGCACTGGGGTTGGAGTCAGTCACGTTGTCACCTCCTGCGGTCTGGGGATGTCCAGGTCTAGCCAGTGGTGCAGCGGGGCTGAAGCCGCCACTGCACGGCCTGGCATGAGCTGGCGAAGCAGTGGAATGGCTAGTCACATCAGCGGCAGTGACGCCTTCAGCGTCGTTAGGCCGCGCAGAAGGGTCGGCCTGATCTGAGGTGTGGGGCGCACTGCGTTGCCACGGGGCGAGCCCAGAGTGAGGCTCACTGTCGCGGTCACGCTGAGCCGAGTCGCCTGATGGTATCGTGCCGTCTCGATCCTGGATATCGATGTCGTCCTGGCTATCCTCCGACGCGTGGAACGAGTCCATGGATGTATTGCCGATATCGCTGGCCGCGATGTGCTGGAGCAGCCATGATACGGGATCTTCTGCGGCCTGATCGGTGCCGTCCGTCGGCGCCGCAGCGAGCTCCGCCTCGACGAGCGGCAGCATGTCTGGCGGTTGGTGCAGGATAACATCAGCGAGGTACGCCATGGCGTCATGGTCGGGTGGAGGGAGACCTCTTGGTAGCAGAGCATGGGCCCGTGAGAGGTATGGCGGCAAAGGTGCCATGAAAGCCTCAGGGCCAACGAGCGTGGCACGAGCGCCCTGGTACTCCAGAAGGAGGCCGAAATAGCGGGTGGCGTACTCGCGGCTGCTCTGGATCCGAGTGAGGTTGCGGTTGATGCGCTGCCTGTCGGGGCCCGCTCTGTGCCAGATGTCCTCGCACATGTCGACCGCGGTGCGATGACGCAGGGCGTCGGTGGTGTCCTCGGACGCCTCAAGGAAGAGGTGATCGTACTGTGGCAGATGGAGCGTCGCCAGGATGTACGGGACGCAGTCCTCGAGCCATGCCCAGAACATGTCCTGGTTATCCTCACCTGGTGCCCACGCCGCAGCACACGGTATGAGCCGGGCGCGGATCATCATCAGGTGCCAGAAAGCAGGGTCTTCCTCGGGTTCGCCCCTATCTCGCATGGGAGTGGTGGGACCCGTAGGGCAATAGCGGGGCACAGCAGCGGGGCTGAAGCCGCCACTGTGTGCCTGGCCAATACTGCACGGACTCGCGGCAGCGGTGCCGTTGACGATCGGTTCCAAGATGGTGCAGTGATCGTACTTGTAGATGCTGTCATCGTAGAGGTAGAAGAGGGACGCACGTTCGACGTGCTGCAGAAGAAACCCACCTCCATGCTGGGGCGCACCGCCTGAAGACGGGTGTGCTCCAGCGAGCGAGGGGAGGGCCAGGCTGAAAGCAAATCGCCACATGATGGCGAGGCCTGGCAGGCGGCGCGAGCGATGAGCCAAAAGCTGCATGTCAGCACGCATCTTTAGGTACCCCTGCATGCTCATGTACATTGCAACAAACACTCCCACAGCAAGATGACAGGTGTCCCTACACCAGGTAGCTTGCTCGTGCTGCTGCCAAAAATGACATGATATAGCAAGGAGGAGGTACGGCGAGAAGTGAGAAGGGATGCCTCTGAAGGCGCTTCCTCGGAGGGCTGAGGCGGGCCCTCTGAGGCACCTTCAATAGGGTTCCTGTGTGGCCCGCCCTTTGTCTTTGCCTTTGTCAGCCCCTGGGGGCCCCGTCCCTGGGGTGACCTGGCCTGGCTGGTCGATCCACCCGCAGACAGCCACGGGATCGGCAACTGGTGCAGCTTCCTCCTTTTTGGTATCGAGGGTGGCCACCTGGGGCAGGTGGATGGTACCCCCCGTGAGGTGCCCGAGGAGGGCCTGGATGTCGCCGCGCAGTGCAGCAGCTTCGGTAGTTGCCGTCTGTTGCTGAGTGACGACGGTGGCAAGCCCTCGTTCCAAGCCTGTAACGTGCTCCGTGAGTGTGGCCTGGGATGAGAGAACGCCCGCAAGCTGGACCTGCATGTTGTCCACCGTGTTGGCAAGCAGCTCGTGCTGTTGTTCCATGTGTTGGATGCGGGTCGTAGCGGCATCTGACAGTTTAGGGGCCGTAGCGAAGCGTTCGCCGAGGGTGTTCGGTTCGCGCGATGCCACGCTGAATTCATCCTCTGATGAGAGGATCTCGACGTCGCCTGGTACCTCGGCGGCTGCGTCAACGTGCCCTTCCGTGTGGCCCCCACCTTCGGCCGCCCCCGTGCCAGGTTGCGGGTCATGCCCGTCCCCACCTGGTCCTTGGACGGCCGTCTGCTCGGCAGCTCCATCCGTGCCGTGCGGGGGTGCAGAGGAGCTGCGGCCTGGAGCGCCGTGTGATCTTGCGTGCGGCGTGGCGTCGCGTTTCCCGCTGGAGGATCGGTGGCGCTTGGCTAAAGGCTCCTCCTTAGGGATCGGGAGCGGTGCGACGCCCTTGCCTTTGGGCGTGGCAGTCATGAGGTCGTGGAGGTAGGGGCTCTGGGCCGCTTTGGTTAGGAGTGTGCCCGTGGCGGGGCTGAAGCCGCCACCACGGGCGGGCGGCGTCGCAGGCTCTGTGATAGTGGTAGGGGTGACAATGGTAACGTTGTCCCTCTTCGGCACGACCTCAGCCAACGGGGCCTCGGTGATGCTCCACGGGATGGGGCACCCTGCGACCTGTACCGTATATGTGGGTGGGGGACGATGAGCGCGCACTAAGGCAAACTGCGCCGAAGTGGCTGGGTCCCAGGCGGTGTGGTAGACCTCACAGTCCCATTTGACGGACGGGCCCGTGAGAGTCTTGGCAAGCTGAGTCAGCGTGGCATGGCGTGCCGCAATGCCCGTGATGCGGTATCGCGTCTTGGCGAGAGTGGCTTCGCAGCCACGGATGCTGACGGCAGCGGCCTTGGCGGCGTCTGACCCACGTGCAACACGGATCCCCAATAAGCCTGACTTGCCGTGCCTGACGACTCCTAGGGCTTTGAAGTCCACCGACTTCTGAAACGCCTCTGCCATCGTGATGGGCTGGTCCTCGGGGAACCACACGGTCTGGTACTTGTCTGCCGTGGGCTCGTCCGCACCTACGTTGCTGAGGTCGTAGGTGGCGCCGAGTTGCCCCGAACCCGCCAAGACCTTGTCAACTGCTTGAAGACTGACGCCGAAAGTGGCAGCCAGGGACCTTTTTCCGACGCCAGATCCGTACCTGCCTAGACTTTTGCAGGGTTCGAGGATAGTGACGGCTTTAAAGTTGCCGTGGAAAAGGGCCTTGAAGGTGTCCTGCAGCTGACTGTCGAGCTCCTGGCGGCGAGCGTCTTTCTTAGACTCCCTGTGCTTTTGGTTTTGGCGCGCCTTGTCCTGTGGAGCGGAATCCCCTCGGAAAGGACCCTTGGCGCGTGGACCACCGTTCACGGGGGCGCCTCCCGAGAACTGATCCTCGAAGGCCTGATGCATGGAGGGGACTGCGGCGATGGCTTCGGTTTCATGTATGGTCACCCGAATCCAGCATACGTGGTCGGCAGGATCAATGGTGGCGACGGCTACTTTTTCCGTGCAGGCGACTTCCTTGGTGCCCAGCTGGTACACGGTCACGGGGACGTGCGTGTGAACCACATTGGGCGCCTTGGGGTGGCGCTTCAGCACGGGGACGGCGAGCTCGGTGCCGACGTAGTTGTCGTTTTTTGGGCCCATGACAGCGATCGCGAGCTGACCCGTGGTACGCTTACCCTGCTCGAGATGGTGCTGCAGCAGCCGCTCGCCACTCTCGTAGTCGTGGAGGCTGATGCTGGGCTTGTACGTCTTGCCGTCGTCGAGTGATGTGGGTTCGGCCAGGACTGGGACCTTCCAGAAGGCCGGGTCCAAGGCAATAAATTTGGCGTCCGCAGCCTGAAGACGTGCGGACGCAGCTGGTGGATAGGATGTGTCACCACCATTGCGCTTAGGCTTGCTGCGCTGGTGGTGATCCAGCGTGTAGCTGATCTGGTTGGCGGCACACATGCGAATCAAGGCACTGCCGAGCTTCTTGGTGTTGGTCTTGTGCATGTCGTACGTGGCCTGCAGCTCGTCCGCGTTCAGCTCGGCGAGCCCGTTGTATGCGGCTGTGGGGCGGTCAGACCCCGCTTGCTTGAAGGCTGCAATGCAGTCCTGTTTGCGTTGGAGGAGGGATCCTTCAGCTGCAGGACGTGAGCTCGGCGGCTGCTTGGAAGAGCGACGGCGCTCCGGCTTGGCGGGGGCCATTGCGGCGGGCGCTCTGGTGGGAGGGAAGAGGTGACGCGAATCAGTAGGGTCCTGCTGGGACCCCTCCGGTCTCGCGAGGCCTGGGAGACTGACTCCGAGGCGGGGCGCTTCGCGTCGCGGCTGCGGTCTGAGTGCAGGGCACTCTCGAGCCGAGACTAGAGAGAGAGAGAGAGAGAGAGAGAGAGAGAGAGAGAGAGAGAGAGAGAGAGAGAGAGAGAGAGAGAGAGAGAGAGAGAGAGAGAGAGAGAGAGAGAGAGAGAGAGAGAGAGAGAGAGAGAGAGAGAGAGAGAGAGAGAGAGAGGAGAGAGAGAGAGAGAGAGAGAGAGAGAGAGAGAGAGAGAGAGAGAGAGAGAGAGGAGAGAGAGAGAGAAAGAGAGAGAGAGAGAGAGAGAAGAGAGAGAGAGAGAGAGAGAGAGAGAGAGAGAGGAGATGGGGGGGAAGAGGGGAAGGAGAAGGAGAAGCTGAGAGGAGGCATGGGGGGGAGGAGAGCGAGGCGTGGAGGGGATACATAACATACACAGAGAGGAGGAAAACGACGGGGGGAGATTGTGGTGGAGGCAGAACGGAAGGAGAAGAAGGACGCATCTCCTGCACTGGCGACTGCAAGGGGTCTCCGCCGCACACGCCCTCGACGTCGGCCCCGCTCGCGCACAGGGTGTCTGAGGAGGCGCGGGGGGGAGGGGGCGGAGAGAGGATGCGAAGGCGAAGGGAGATAAGGGAAGGATTATACGAAGGAGAAGGATGATAAGGAAGCGGGCCTTCGTCGACGGCCACCTCCGCCACGGGAACGCGCTCGGCGCTCGTGGGCGGCGGGCCCTGGGACGCCCCCGCCTTCAGCAACTTCTGGGGCGGAGGGCCGTCGGGTGGTCTCGGGAGGGCCAGCGGGTGGTCTCGGGCGCGCCTGATGGCGGGGGTGCCATGTAAGTAAATGCGGGGGTTGATGGGGTGGCGGGCTGATGAACTGACGCAGGCCTGTGCTATAGGCGAGAGGGGGGTGGCATGTTGACATGTGCGGTCGCTGTGTAGTTGTTGGAATGATGGCGAGCTGACGGGGCGAGGGGGGGGGGGGGGGGGGGGGGCGCGGGCGGGCGGGCGGGCGGGGGGGGGGGGGGGCGATGAGGGAGCGGACGCGGGAGAGGGACGTTTGGCCTATCATAACACGACAGGGAGGGGGGGGGTGCGAGGAGGAGGAGGAAAGCGCGAAGTGGGAGAGGGGGGAGGGGGCGAATGGAGAAGGAGAAGGAGGAGGATAAGGAGGAGGAGGAGGAGGAATGAGAGGGGGGGAACGGAGGAGGAATAGAAGGAGGAGGAGGATGAGGAGGAGGAGGAGGAGGAGGAAAAGGAGGAGGACGTAGGCAGGAGAGGATTACTCTTGCGCTAGTTGGCAGCGCGAAGCGCATCCACTTCGTCATGGGCAAAGCGGCCCCCGACCAGGCCGCCGCGCGGCACGATCAGCCCCTGCTGATCAGTCACTAAAGTTTCGCACGAGCTCGAAATCCACCGCCCCCAAATCGGGGCGCCAGGACCTCCACCCCATACATGTTGCTTCCAATGGGCCCTCGACCTAACCAGGTGTGGATCGCAAAGCGTGCTTTATACCTACCGATCCCCCACCGCTCAGCAAGTTTTCTTACTGAAAATCAAAACGTGCGAGCCTATGCTAACGTTCCCTGCGGCGGTGGACATGAACCGCATGAAGTCCTCGCACATATAGCACCAAAGCACGCGCGGGTTCATGTGCTGGGCGCTCTCGCCCAGGTGATACATATAGTGGTGTTTGTTGACGGTGCCCCACTTGTTCCTGAGTGTTGCCTGGGCCAGGGACGCGAGCGCGCCATAGTGCACTAACGTATTTTCGACTGCAACTTTCAGGTATTGGAACTCATCGTCCTCTAGATACATGCCAGCGCCCATGGTGATTTCATAGTAGCGGTTAAGATTCCACAAACATTCAGTTCTCATCCTACGCGCGTCCGTCCCATCATCGTACTCCTCCACTGCTAGTTGTAGGATAACGGTGATCAAGCAGCGCTGTTGTGCTGCCTTGATCGATTTGGACATGCGCGGGAAGTCCGCGTGGGGGGCAGTCACTTGAGGGAACAGTTTAAACCAAATTGCCCGCTTGCCGCCGCAATGTCGGAGGCATTTAAAGCGCACGATGAGACAATTCCAGAGACAACCCACAACATCCAATACAGTTGACATTCTCGAGGTGTAGACATCGCACTAGCTTACGCAACGCTCGGACCACGCTAAGTTCACAATTCCTATGTGCATATTCTAGCCGCACACCCTTCCCACAATACCACAGATGCGTCGGCGGAGGCCAAGAGCCACAAGCACGATATACGGTACTGCGTATTCTGTTCGTCGTAAATGCCTTGTATTCTGGACCAAACGTGGGCCACGGCACTCTTGACACGTTGACCGTGGCGACGTTGCTCGTAGATAAATTCGTAGAGGGTGCCCCCTAACACGTGACTCGTCACTCCCAGGCCAATGCAGTGCATTGAATCGATAGCGATGGAATAGCTGTTAACTCCCCATATGCCAAAAGCAAAATGAG
This sequence comes from Prorocentrum cordatum, assembly GCA_963575745.1. NCBI lineage: Eukaryota > Dinophyceae > Prorocentrales > Prorocentraceae > Prorocentrum > Prorocentrum cordatum. The sequence continues at coordinate 373,030 of CAUYUJ010014239.1, read as the reverse complement.
TAAACACGTAGGGCACCGCTCGCCGACGAGACCTCATCCAATGATTTGGGCGGCGCTCCTGAAGGGGTCGGGTGGTGGTCTGGATTTGGACGGGGAACCTCTAACGTGTAGGTATGGTCATGCATATGCTTATGTGAATGCGCATGATCATGCGCATGCATGTTGCGTGTTTCACATGCGTGCTAATGATTGCATGGGAACATGCATTTGGGGGGAATGAGGCTCCTCGACGAAATCGTTCCAGGGGTTGTCCTCGCGATCGCAATCGCACAACCAGCACGGGCTGTTCGCGTTCGGGGCAGGGGTCCCCAAATTATTGGAGAAGAATTCCACGTCCCCCTGTATCGAGTGCAACCACCCACGGAAGGGAACCCCCCCGCTGCAAAGCCCAGAACGGCTGGCCCCTCCAAACCGCCACGCCCTTCGGGCGACGACAAGCGCATCGACAATATTGATTGACCCGGCATGGTGATACCGTTTTATTGTTTCGAGCTGCTCCGATGCGTGGCGTCGGCGGCGCGTAGATTGCTCACCCCCCGATTGTATGTGTATTGTCTGCGCTGAAATGTGAGATGGCTTGCCAAGTGTCTGCCCCGTGGTGTTTCTGTTTTGCAGCGATGCTGCATGGGAACGCTGAAATGAAACAACACAGATCCCGCGTAGATCCTTTGGCAAGCAACCCTGTCCAGGCGGTGACCAGTACGCTGTCGGTGTTGATCATCTCCGCGCCATCTCCGTGCGCCCGAAGCGGTATGAACCACTTATTGCGCCCTCGCTCCCTCCAGATAGGATGGGAATGGAGCCGAGGGTCGCGCCTGGGGACGGGCGAGAAAAAAAACGACCAACACGTGCCACTTAAACGCAGAGGACGGCAAGCACGCACCGAAAAATACACTGACAGCCTCGATATGGCAACGCACGGGGCCCTTTCGTGTCGCATCCCACCCTTGAAACCAATGGCCCCGATTCGGGACCCCGCATTCTTTGTTTTTTTGCTAAATTCTTTGTTCGCTTTATGCTCCCGATCAGTGTAACCTGGAAGCGCCGTCGCAGAACTGGTCCAAGTCTGATATTCCAAACTGCTGGTCAAAATCGGTGCGATGGTGGTGAAATAAAGCTGAAAATACATCGTGAGGGCATATAATTCCGCCATCGCCCTCGCAACCTCACACTACCGCGGTTTCAAACGCGGAACTCGAACGACCTCTGGAGCTGGCAAGGTGGTATCTCTCAAGTATTTCGTTGTCAATGCTCGGTAGATGTTGCTCGGCTGGGTGCCCCATGCGCCCATCTGGGCAATAGACAGAACTTCGTCGTTCTTAAGCCCGTCTTGGTGAGCGGCCAAAATAAACTTGCGCGCCTCGGCGGCGCGCAGGCGGCCCCAAGCCCATTGGCTGAGGACAAGACTGGAGAGGTTGGACCATTTCACAAGCTCCACGGCCTCTACTTCAGCAGGGTCAGGGCCATCAGAGCCTGCGGTGCCGGGGTCGGGCGCGGGGTCTAGTCTCCTCTTCTGCTGTCTCGACATGCTCGAGCAGAAACTGCAATGGCCCGAGGGGCCCCAAATCCCCTGTATCACCACCCTTTTCACGAGTGTGCTGAATTGGAACTATTGTGGTTTCTGGGGGCAGGGTAGAGGTGGATGAGGGGCTTGATGAAGGCCAGAGGGCTCGAGGGCGCAAGCGAAGCGCGCGCGGCCCCTGGCAGTCTAGGGCCGACGCCGCGGCCGCCGCGGCTGGCAATGACAAGTCCTGGACGTTTCAGAGATCTGGCACTTGAGCTCTTGAGCCCTTGGAGCCCTGGAACCGAACGAAAAGAACATACATTGCCAGCCGACGACCCCGCGCGATCAGAACTCGCCCCGAGGTGTTGAAGAGCACGCCCATGCCGACCACCAGCTTGAACTGGTCCTTGGCTTCCATGATCGTCCTGGCGGCCTGCGGGATCTTCGCCGTGTCCTGCAGCTGAATGTCCCCGATCGCAGGCGGCAGCTTGTTGCGGATCGCCACGAGGAGCTGTGGGCGATCATCTTCTCTCTGGCGCTGCGCCGCCACGCCTCCCCTCTGCCGCCGCCGCGCCCCCTGGCCCCCCAAGGGCCGTCTTCGACGCCGCAGTCCGCCGCGGACTGCCGTCTCGACACCCCACCCCCCCTTCGGAATTCCAATTTCGAGGGGAAGACGCTTTCGGGCATCGAGACCAGGCAGGACGGGCCCTCTGGACAGACTGGAAACGGCCCACGGATCCAAAGTACATGGGGCACATGATTTGACTACAAATCAATGGCACAACGATTAAAAGAGCGGGCCTTCTTCGCCTTGGGGACGTCGACCGCCCCGCGGGTGCCGCCCACCTCCTTGATCGCGGCCTGCAGCCGCTCCACGACGACCTGGGCGCCGACAGACGTCGACGGGAGCCGTTAAGTTAAATCAATTACGAAAATGGCCGACAAAATCCCGACGGGGGAGTTAGCCCATTGCTAAGTTGGCAGTAAACTATTCAGTTAGCCAACTACTGCGTTGGCCAATTACTAAGTTGACCTAAATTGATCAAGCGGGGGACCGTGCCCACGCTGTAGAAGTCCTTCGCCACGCAGGTCATGTGCTTCTTGTCGATGTCCAGCACGGGCTTCGCGACGTCGTGGATCGTCTTCTTCTTGCTCCCCTTATCAGGGGCCCGTTTGCATCAGATCTCACCAAAAAATGAAGGTACGCGAGGACCGGAGGTGGATGGAGGAGGAAATGGAAGGCGGCTAATGACGATGAGGAGGAGGAGAAAAAGGAGGATGATGGAGGGCGAGGTCAGGCAGTGAACGAGATGCGGAGCGGGGGGCCGTGAAGGCGGGGGCTCTGGAATACTCGGGGAGGAGTTGAAGGCCGAAGATACGAGGATATGAAGGATGCGCGGGGAGGATTGGGCATAAGCATGCACGTGCCAGCGCAAAAGAGTTGGAGTGGAGTGGGGCTGTCATTAGAGTTGGAGTTGGCAACGGGGAGATTATGGAGGGGGGGAGGTCTGGTATGGCTGGGTCGTGGGGATCGGGGGAGGGGGGGGGGGGGGCGCCGTGCCGCGCCCTGCCGAGCCGCGTCCGCCAATGTCGCGCCCGCCACCGCCGCGACCGCGCCCCCCGCGGTTCTCGCCAGCCCTCCTCGCGGCCCTCTTGGGGACACGCTCGCCGCCCGAGCCGCCCGAGTCGGCGTCGTCGCCCGAGTCGAAGCCCATGCTGTCGGCGTCCGCTGTCAGATTTTCGCATTGCTTGACGAAGTGCTGACGGGATAATGAAAGAAGAGACGGGCACTTGTCGGAGGGGGGCGAAAGGGCACGTGGACGACAACAGAAGTGGGCACGTGGGAAGAACGAACGGGCAGGACTAAAGAGGGTGGCGGGGGCAAGGCAGAGGACGTAGGAGAGTGTTTGGGGTTCCGTGATTTAACGTCGATGTGCGTTGCAGTTGTGTCCACAATGCGTCTTGGATTTTATTTATTTTTTCGAGGCACATTGGACTTGACATGTGAGACGGCCAACTGGACTTTATAGTCAAGGTGCATATGGCGTAATCGATTGGTCATGTGTGATTACATGTTATGTGTGTTTATTTTGCGTAGCCATGATGCGTGTGATTATATTTCTGTATGTGTGATTATATGTCCTGTTCTGTATTGCGTATATTGCGTAGTCGTGCTTTTTGCAAAAATGGGTTTCTGCCTCAAGCGATCACCACCCTCATCCTCCCTATCGGCCGCCTCAGCATCCTCCTCCTCTTCCCCTTCCCCCTTCTCCCCCCTTGCAAGTCCTAGCAACATGTTGAAAGAAGAAACGACAGTCCGATAGCAGTGTCCGCGCCGACCTTGCCGCGGGTGGTGCCACCGATCATCTGCCCGAGCTGGCCGTCCTCGATCTTCTTCCTGCCGCTCGCCGTGCGAGACTTCTCCCTGCTGGCCTCCTTGACGCACGAATCAGTCACGTCAAGGTACTCCTTCCTCTTCTTGTTGCGAGGGTTCCGCCTGACCTGGGCGAATAATATTTGCAACCATATTTGTCTGATTACATTGGAATGCACACGAGCTGCAACACACGCATACATGGCAACGCGCACAATCATGACAACCGCACACCACTAACATATCCCACTGGTTGCGGCGGAACGTCCAAGCGATATGGAACAACACATACACATGGCAAGACATGGAGGTCACCGAACACGCTGCAATATTGCAACATGATGATGTTTCGGCAAGCTTACATCGAGTGTCTGATGTTTCTGCAAGCTGGATCACACTAGCGTCGAATGATGTTCCGGCAAGCTTACATATATAAAAAGGCAGCCTGGATCTTGCCATCGTCGCGCATCTCCTCCGCCCCGGACTCCCCGTACTTGTCCACCATGGCCTTCCAGGGCACCCAGGTGGCCTTCTGGCCCACAGACTCCTTGAAGCCGATCTCCGCGCCGATGTCCCAGAAGCCATCCTGCATAGCTGGATCTTTGATCCAGGCCATCAAGAGCTTCTGCTTGGCGAGGTTCTTCTTCCCCCTGGCAGCGGGATCTGCCTGGCTGGGGCATGGCGTGCCAATTTGATTACATGTGCAAGCCGTGCAATATTTGACGCACCAACCAAGCGATTCAAATTCATAATCGGCGCGGCCACCAACACACTAGAGCAACCCGTACCTAGCGCCCAGAGGCCAAGTCACGCGACTCAAAACTAAGTTTGTGCAGTAACAACAATCATGCACCATATATGTGAAACGTGGTTCCAATATCACTCACGACCTTCTAATATCGACCATTACACTACTCTCTGTATTCCTCAAACTACCCTATCACTCAACATCTGAATGTGCTGACAATTCGGCGCGCATCAATGATCAAGACTGCAGGGTACCGAAGTGAACGCAGCGTCGACCCGCTGGTTGTCGCTCCTCTCGGAAGCGAACTGGCCGTAGAGCTTGCGCATCTCGCCCTGGGAGAACAGCCCGCGGATCTGGTCGGCGTCCGCGGGGTCCCCGTGCATCCCGAACAGCTCCACGCGCCCCTCGAAGGTCTTACCCTTGCCCTTCGCAATGAGCTTTGCCCTCTGGATGCCCATCTTGTTCGCGGGCACGATCTGCAGCTCGGAGGTGGCCTTGTCAAAGACTACTGCCGTGGCCTTCGCCTTGACCTTCGCCTTGGGTTTCGGCTTGGCCTTGGTAATCGTCTTCCCGACTCGCTTGGGAGCCATGGCGATCACCGTGCACGATGTGTCCCGAAGGCCGTGGCCGATGATTTGGGCCTAAAATCATATGTGTGCATGGTTGGTATTTCAATTACAAACTGGTATAATGACCCATTCGACCGCGTGTCGCGCCAGAACGCACCACAAGGAATATCAACATTACAGAATCGCATAGAATAGTATGTGCACAAAAACCACATAGTCATACACGCACGAACATATGAATAATGTTAACACAATGTACACTTGCATATAGTACATATATATATTGGTATAACTACATGTATAAACACATGTATACATACGTATTGTGGTCGTGTTCTGCGTAATTAGTATTCAATGATATTGTCATGATTTCTTACGTTTGCATACGTTTGCATACGTTTGCATACGTTTGCGTGTGTTGCCATACGTATGACATACGCATGGCAACATACGCAAACGTATACAAACGTATGCAAACGTATGCAAACGTATGCAACCGTATTCAAACAATTACATTTAATAAATTAACTCAATATAATTAAATTAATAACCCAATACTTCATGTACCCACCAACTATTATTATTATTATATATGTAAAACCTATGTAACACACATGAAATATTGATATGACAGTCATTGATGTCGG